>JASGXE010009971.1:0-16259 GCA_030068105.1 Sinentomon sp. SZTP_YWyxl
CTGGCATTACAGACATTTCCGTGAGAAGGATTTCTTCCATGTCCAAGTTTAGCCCAATTTTCACTCTTTAGAAAAATCATGTCTGTGCCAATATGCTTCGATCTAATAGCTCAAAACAAAAATATAACAATTTGCCTTCCTTGATAGTTGATGGCCAACTTTCGTAGCGAATTCCACGCAAATTCTGGTTTACCAACAACAGTCATCAAAGCACTGGAAAAACAACAAAAGTATAAAGACTTTTGAAATGAACACACGAAGTACAAAATAGGTACCCCACTTTGCTGAAGGCAATCCAAGTTAGTGAACAAGAAATGTGTGTCACCTGCAATTACTCTTCCCCAGCTTAACCACAAAAAACCCGTCCCAATCTAACCTGACACAGTGATATCTCCCTTCCCCTGACGAAGGACCCCGAAAAGCTTCTTTTGGTCAAGTGCTATGTCAATCAAGGACTGGACAGCATTGTGGAGAACTTTTGATATCAAAGATGGACCAAACTGAGAAGGCAACTCTGACACTTTATGTGAATTAAGATACGGACCAAATGCACAGCCACGGTTGACAAAAATACAACCTAGAAATAAACAAGCCCAAATCAAGAAAAACAAGACATTAGGTAATATCATCAGTTATTATGAAAATCAGTTTAGTTACCTAGATATGACACCATAATCACATTTGTATGCTTAATGTAAAGTAGACCAACCGCTAGTAAATCTAGAGTGTTTATTTCACTCACAGTTTCTTCATGGCAGGACTTATCATTAAGTGTCGGTACTAACAATCCTAAAATATACCGTTACCAGGAAGTTCGACGATTTTATCTCCATGGTGCGAGTTGAGTTGATGTTTCAGGCAAATCGCGCATCCGTTTTCAAGACGAGCTAGTCTTGATAACGGATGCGCGATGCGCCTGAAACATAGACTCAACTCACACCATTGCGATAAAATCGTCGAACTTCCCGGTAAGGGTGATATTTTAGCGTCAGACACATCTCCAAGTTTCCAACCCACTGTTTAGTTTGTTACTAACAATCCTTGCTAAATCATTGCTCATAAGCTGTTCAAATGGACAAACTGGATTGTTAAAATTGACTGTGCTTTCAGTGTAGGTACTTCGAATTTCAACAGTGAACTGACATTACCAGAAAACATTTAACTATCAAGTACCAATGAAAAGATACTTAGGCTATATCCCCAATTAAAGTAATTTATCTCATATCTCAATCTTATAACTTTTATCCCAATGGAACTGTTGGGTGTTGGCGGTGTTTACTTCTGTCACAAATTACTTCGAACAGGACAAACAATAAAACTAACTTAGTTTTATTGTTTGTCCTGATCGTAAGTAATTTGTGGCAGAAGTAAACACCGCCAACACCCAACAATTCCATTCATGATGCCTTCTGCAGCCCTAAAACAATTCATATCCCAATGAATAAAAGTCTCAATTCAATGTGACATGCACAGTTTTTGCGAAAGAGAAAAAAATTCAAGAAATACCTGCATGGCTTTGAAACACCACCATGAATTTACCACAAATTTTGCCCATTCATCCCATTCCGTAAAACCAAAAGACATGACCTGCAATAACTGTGTTTGGCAGATTCCTTGTGCTTGGTAACACTCACACCAACATGCAAAGCTGATGCAGAGTGTGGTTATTTTGCCCTAAAATTGCAAAAAGTCAATTTCGGCAAAAAGCGAACCTGTAGGTACTGTTTTGCCTTTTTCAGCAACGACATGAACCATCAAAAACCTGCCAAACTGGCAACAAAAGCTATTTCAGTACAGATGTATGCCAAAATAAAATATTGGATTTGGTCATGTCACACACAATGCAAAGATGTGGATAACACTTCATTAGGGATCAATTAGACAGTGGGCCCAATTCAGAAACAGGAAACCCAATGCATCACTTCAAAGAGTGACACACCCTTTCATGCCATTTCACCAATTTGACATTGACCAGCAGCAAAGCAATTACTTCAGCTGCAACAAGTAGCAACAACTTGTTAGTAACATGAAGGTGCAAAATTAACACAGTACGCAAAGCCAAAAAAAGGAAACGTTAGATTAGCCGCAGCATTGCAAACCTTGCACACAATCAACGATAGAGGTAGAGGTATCGGGTTCGGTGATTGTGACAGAAGAGGAGCTGCTCGAACTGGGAGGGACAGATGCACTTGGTGACTGGGAATTAGATGAAGATGGCACTGAATGTGGTAAAATTGCACTGTTGATAACATCTTTGTTGTTGACGACAACGGTTTCCGGAGTTGCTACGTCATTGCTGTCACCATTTAACCGGTTCAAAATATCACTGTCGTCACGTAAAATTCTTTGGTTCAACGATGTTGCCTGGCTGCCAGGCTTTGACTTGCTGCTTGATGTTGGACCCGATGCAGTGACACTATCCGGTTCATCTTTATCGTTTGTTGGTTCATCCGGAGATGGTGGCGCAGCTGGTGGACAAATACTGGTCTTATACCGACCGGTAGCAGAAGAAGCTGCAATTGAAATGAAATTCATTTTATCAAAAAACTTAAGGGGGAGTGCCTCACAACAAACTTTTTAGTGTAGCAATCAATTATTTTGACAACATTTGACGCACATTTAATTCAAAGGTCGATTATATCAGACTTTGTGCAAATTTCATCGTTCTGTTGAAGTAGAGGTACGGCATTCCTTGCAAATCATATACACCAAACTTAGCAAAATAATCTCCAAGAATCATGATGTTCAGAAATGTCTCTCAAAATCACCTGAAGAGCTGAATTTTTTCGTTTAATTTGCTCACATTGTGTTACAAACCTTTTTCAACACTTGCAAAGCAGAAGACAAGAATTTTGGATGGTTTTGACTTTTGTTGGCTAATGTGGATGAATTCAGCATTCTTTTTTGAATTCAGATATTCCAAATTTCAGCTCTGGAACATTTTTCAGTGAGAAATAAGGCCTTGAGATTTGTCAGTGCCAGAAGATCTTGAGGATATCATAATGGGCCCAGACCCCGGTCAAATAGTGCAATTTCTTTAAACAGTTTGAAGTTGTGGATAAAGGACACATGCGAGTATAAGACTGTGAAAATATCAAATGTGGAATTTTGAACATTTCTCCTTTTTGAAGGTTCATCCCCCAAGAAACATGAACATAGGTGCATTACCATGAGGGAAATGGCCTCAATTATGAATGAAGGTGTAAAAACATAGCTTTTCGTTGCTGCAAGATTAAGATTCTGTCGATGACGTTTTTACATTTTAGAGTGTAAGCCTACAACAAAAAGGCACGAAATTTACAATTATTGTGTTTGACTTTCTAATTCACAAAGAATGAAAAAATATGGGGCTGTTATAAGGTACCACCAGATTTGAAAGCAAAACTACAAAGGGCATCAGCCTACTTTTAATTCCTGGTGGTTGCAACGAGTGGCCACTCTTGGCACACCATCCAACTGGGAATATATCACGCGAATCAAAACGACACCAATAGTCAAATGCACCACGCCAACCATCAAATGTTACATGAATCATTTCGCCATTTACAGCACCTGGAAAAATTAAATTGAATGAGACCTCAATTTACGTTTGTGTTTGTTTGAGTAATTTTCTTTGCACTAAGAAAAGTGCACTTACCTTGCAGCCATGTAACAAAAACATGAAATGCAAAAATACAACAAAATGAACGTAATAATTTTTTATCACATTTTTGTAAAAACACAAAAATGTATCCAAAAATACAATGTATACACAAAAACATGAAATAAACGATGCTAAAAGTGAAGGCAAAATTGAGATGCCAAACTTCAGGGAAGCACAAAAATGAGCCACAATAAAAACAATGTGAGAACAAAACCGGAATAATGCATCCTTTGGAGATCCAATTTGAAGATCCATCATGGCACTCACAAGACAATTATTATTTGTTCTCCACTGTTCTTGCAGATGAGCACGGCTGACGCTTTGCAGGCATCACTCTCCCTGCTGACGAAGCCAACTACTTCATCTGCCTAAACAGCAGTTGGCTTCGTCTGCAAGTGCAACAGAGAATAAATCGTCTGGCAAGTGTAAAGTAAAACATTCTTTCTCCGCCAATAGTGAACTGCAATATCCACCAGTGTGTTGAAAAATGAAAATGATTTAGGCTTATCTATACAAAGTTTCCTGCAAGTAGTGGCCGATTCATAAAAAGCAAACAAATCAATGGCCACAATCAGCAAAAATGGAAACTATGGAAAATAACAACGACAAAGAAGAATTTTTTAAAGAGTATCCATCGATTGTTCATATTTTCGACTCTTGCCTGACTTGACTTTGTGACTTTGTGTGCATGTTATGTTTGAGTTTCCTCAGTTTTTCTTATAGTGCTTGTTTTTTTTTTTCTTCCTTTATTTCATGTTTCGTATATGCAGGCACATAAGTTGCCTGTAAAAGTTGCTTTGTGCTACAGGCGATCTTTCTCTGAAATAAGAACTTTTTGATTTTGAAGACAGAAATAACATTAACTAATCATCGGAACGCAGAGGCAGAACGCAGAGTTGTCACTCACCCACTGTGGCGGAACAAATTAGATGAGGATTCTTCTTGTCAACTGCTTCCAATTTCATCCCGACTTTGAATTTGTTGCATTTCGGAGCAGGTGGTTCAGAATTAAATATTCTAGCTGGTGCCATCTCAGCCCCATTCAATGTTTTCAGCAGAAACATCGGCCATGACGATGCATTCATTCGAAAACCTGAAAGAAAGTTCAATTGCTCGTGATGTGGAAACAAAGTTGACTGCATTCAAGCCTCAAGGCACAACCTTTTCGTCCCGAGGATGTTAAAACATCCACAGCACACTCCAGTTGGCAAAAGTGGGGAGTGGAATGCTTTGAGCCTTGGGGTTTTTGGCAATACCAGTGAGATTAGCATTGGAAACTTTTCGGAGACATTAGTATTTACAAGTGACATAGGTAATTAACAAGATTTCTCCTGCCAGTATGCATTGAATGTTGGCTTCGCTTTCTGCTGTTTTATTTGTGCTCCGTTTTAATTTTATTTGTAGACTCAGTCAATGCAAATTGTGGCTTTTGTTTCATCTATTCACCTTGTAATTCGTGTAGTGGAAGTCCTGATAAATTATGATTTTAATGAGAAATTAGTGCATATGTTGGAAATACCATCCAATACCCCATCTGTCCAGTTGCGGTTGCTATTGCTGAGTTGCATCCTCCTCAGCAGCAAGAGTTGCTGTTGAGGAAGATGCCATTACATACGTCGAAATCGACCCAGTGAGTTTTTGTCCTTGTTTTATTGTACCAGAGGTTAATAGCTCCGCCAGCTTGTCTCATACAATGCCATTCGCAACCTTCCGAACAAATTGAAAAGGGTCTAATGGCAACAAATGAGAGGTTTACTTTTTGCCTTTTGTGAATTGCAAGGGTCAGATGGATCAAAACTGACCTAATGGAGGTTGTAGCATCCCGCCATTCTTTTCACAATGGCCAATTGGATGAATCTCATTGGAATCGACCAATCTCCAAAAGTCATTCTTGTTATCTGACCCATCCAGTCGCAACCGAAGTCTCGGACCAAGTGTACCGACAACAGTAGCAATGCAGGTCGATGTCAAATTTCGTGGATCAAGCGCTTCCAATTTTTGATTCGGCTTGAAGTCATTTGAAGGAGGATACAGATGCTACAATGAGAACAAAACATGGATGTTACTTATAAGCCTCAAAAATAAGGATTGAATAAATTGTAGGCCTGTCATAGCAGAAGGAGAAAAAAGGAAAAGCAATCCCAGCCAGGGTTGGACAGACTGACCACAGGAGGGAGAGATTACTGGGAAAATCCTCACAGCAGGCTGATCCTACTCCAGAAACAAAGTAGGACCTGCTCTGAAGAAATTGCCCGACAAGTCGGGACAAATTATCACACAGGCCTGAGTTGGGGGATCATCTAGGCAGTGACTTCTCGCAGGGAGGTTGCTGATGAAGTAGACAGACATATTTTGCCACTGCATCCTCATACCCAGGCCAAAAACTTCCCATTTATGCAGTCAAACCGTGTAAAAAAGCATTGCACGTACTGGGAAATGTAGAGAGAAAATTGTTTACAAGATCACAGAACATACCTTATTGAAAAAGCTACTAACAGCCGAACCGTTCGTTGCGTTTGATGTCGCCTGACGAAGCCCTAAGTTTGCGAGGGCGAAACGTCGCGCAGCTCAACAAACTCAACGAACGGTTCGGCTGTTGGTAACTTTTTCAATCATGTTCTGTGATTTGCCCGTCCGTGGTGCACGTGCTGAAAAAATTGTTTACAAGATGCGCATCTGTCCATGTACCATATCTGACAACAGCTGCTTGCCAAGACCCAGGCGTTTGTCTACATACACGATACAGAACACAGAATAGCCTCTATGAATGAAATAAAATCATACCTATTGAGAACATACACATTTGCTGATGTCATGGGGGAATTATTGTAATAGGAATTGTGGGGTAAACTAATGAAGCATGCTGGAGAGGGGGAATGGAACGACAAGCAATCCGAGTTCCCGGGGCTCAATTTGCCAATTGCGGTTGAGGTTAAGCACATAGGCCTACTCAACGTAAAATAATTTGCGAGTTACTATAAACTTTTGAACCACTAAAACAAATACCTAAGAGAATAGCACTTATCGAACAATAGACAGGAGGAATGTGGGAAAAATTAATTTCTGACATGCCGAGCATGGTTCAAACCCCTTTTTAAACGATAGCCTCCAAGGAAGACTTGTCCCTTTCGGGCACATCAATTCCAAGAAACATTTCCCGTTACTGTAGGTACCGCATGAGTCCACGTCGAAGACTGGCTTTGCCTTTTTGCCTGGGTCTCTGCCGGCAAGACCTTGTCAATTTTGGACCCAGAACATGCAAACTGCAATTAAATCAAGAGGAAATGTGCAAACACCTCAGCAGAAAAAGATAAAATAAAAGGGAATTGACTGAAGAATTGCGAAATCCAATGACAAGCTTGCAAAACTGGTGAATCCATGCCGCCAAGTTTTAAGAATAAAACCCACACAAACCTAGTCATATCCCTGTCACACTGGATGCATGTGCTGTTTTTGTAACTGACACAAAAACATTTTGGTAAATGTTTTCTAAATTGATAGTTTAGAATTAAATGCACATTGCTGAAGCATTTTGCCGCCAATCATTTCTTTATTTTTAGCTTTCATAGGAGAAAATCCAGAAGTTTGGATTGAAAAATCATTGCATGTCAAATGATCATCTGTTGGACCACCCAAGATTTTTTATTATACTTTTTTTCTAGAGAATTTACGATAGTCTAACCTGTTTGAAACAGTCAGGAGGAGCAGGAATGCTTCCGGTTTCTTTCAAGTAAGCAGCCCAGTTGAAACCTGATGCAGACGACTGATAAAGTGAGACGGAACTGGCAGCCAACGGTGTTCGACTTGCATCTAGGTAAGTGATTGTGAAGGATGTTATATGCAAATAGAAACGTAGATTCTGATATCTTTATTTCAGGGAATCTATTTTGGAAAATCTATTCCAGAACTGGCCCGTCAAAACCAGGCTTTTCCAAATGGAATAGAGGCAGCGATGAACATAGGGGTATTGTTCAGCGTGCTGTGCCGAGTCAATCCGAGACACTGAATTTTGAAAACAAATTGCACAGTACCAACCAGTGGCGTGCGGTGAGATTTGCAAGAGGTCATACGCAGGTATGCAATTTTGTGGGAAGCATCTGGGCGCAGCCCAGGCGGGGGGTCTGGTGCGGAGCCCCAGCAGGGTTCCAAGGGGCAGAGCCCCTGGCGGGAGGTCTGGGGGCGGAGCCAATCAGAAGCCGAAGAAACTTTGAAATTTAGTGTTCATTTGGGTGCAAGAATTGGTGATCTGGAGGCCAAATTTCCTGCGCGAGCCAAAATCTCATGCCAGGAAGGAGCAAGTAGGCCTAATCCGCTTGGGAACATATTGTCAGGGTGAACAGCCTGGGCACACAACCTGTGAACGCTTCCATGGTGGACTTCCTGCACACCAATCAAACCCAACTGATCACCTGAAATGAACTTCTTGGAAAAGATTTTTTGCCCTTTCAATGCACTCACGACTCCTTTGCTTCAGCGCACGGAACGCAAATGACAAAGCAAATGATCCAAGGCAAATGACTGAGTCGTTAAAATGCAGCCAAGACGTTAATTTTCTGTTTTTGCTATGGGTGTGGCTTTCCTGAAACCAGTGAGAAGTTGTCCTGGACCAAAACCTGTGCCAAAAACACGTTCAACCACTCAAGCAAGCAGCCGGCACACCGTGTACACGACCTGGCGAACGAGGCAACGAACGCATCGACGGCGGGCGCGATTATTCAGGAATTCTGAACAAGGCAGCCCGCCTTTGCCTTCGGGTCAAACGCCGGCACGAGAAGCGGTCAACAGGTCGCTATCTACCGCTGACCTTGCCAATTCAAACACACATTTCGTTTCACGTTACAGCCTCGAAGGCGCTGCCTGCGAATGAATGCGCAGCAAAAAAATCCGGTTGAAACCTCACGATCAAACCTGGTGGACATCTGAAGTGTTAATTTTTATTTAAACTGTATAAAGTAACATGTCAACCTACATTTCCTTGTTTCCTGAGTTGGCTGGAGTGGGCCAGCAGATGGTTCCTTCTTCTGGAATTTAGTTGCACAATCATTGCTGCAAAAACACTTTGCACTTCCTTGATAGTCAACACGAATTGGCAAGCCCTTGATCACGTTATCACAAAGAAAACAAGCACCCTGAAAAATAAAAAAGACAAAAGCAAATGGCTACTGAACTACTTTGGTACCTACTCCACAAATGACACGTTAAATAAATTCACACCTCAGAA
The DNA here is from genome assembly GCA_030068105.1 of Sinentomon sp. SZTP_YWyxl. Classification (NCBI taxonomy): domain Eukaryota; kingdom Metazoa; phylum Arthropoda; class Protura; order Sinentomata; family Sinentomidae; genus Sinentomon; species Sinentomon sp. SZTP_YWyxl. The sequence goes on from JASGXE010009971.1 coordinate 8,865, forward strand.
GCAGAGCATAATGCCTTTGCCACCTTACATGTAGGTAGCGTACATGCGCTGGCAGAAAAAAAAAATGAAAAATGCAACAAAGTGAGGAAATCTGAGTTTTAGAAATCAAAACAATGTCAAATTATGGTCACAGGAAGAAGGTTATTCATTGCTGAGAAAGTGAGCAAACTTCTCTTATTCCTGGAAGAGAGAAAAAAGAATACTGACTGGTAGAAAGTGGGTAACCATGGCTTCCCACTTTCCCTCAATTATGACAGGTTATCAATCACCCTTTTGTGTGTTTCCAAGTAGGTAGACCAGGCAGTTTATCTATTAGGCATGGTTTCCCACATATTCAATACCTACATTTACTGGAGGCTTGCCTTGAGGAGAGCATTTGAGCTGGCTATGCCTATTCTCTCCTCAACTACCCAGCCTCAGCAGTATATAGTATATGCATTGACTATGATGAGACATTGCACATTGTTACCTGTTCTTTTCCTCAGTATCTACGAACCAAATCATATTTTTTCTTTTCCCATTTCAAATAAACTGTTGGCTTTGGCATACTTTGCCACATGCCCTGCCACTTATTTCTAGGTGTTAAACTCATTAATCTGATGCATTACCCACAGAATGCTTCTATCGTGTGTGGACTGTGGTGAATCTTTTTGCACTGATCTGACTCGTGAAAAATCCAATTGTTCAAATTCACTCATCTGTGGTATGGACTGTGGCTGGACTGCCAATGTCTGTAAGTTTTTGTTTTCCTGTTTTGTTTAATTTGATAAAATCCCGATGAACGTTTGTCTCATTAGGTCTACTTTCTGTTTATTTCTGGGTATTACATTGCAATTAAAACAATTAGAAATTAGACTTAGCAGGTATGTTCAGGGTTGAGCATAGGGGGGGGGTAGGGGGGGTTACCCCCCCCCTGGCCTTCGGCCGAGGTTACCCCCCCCCCCCAGCCTTTTTCCGACGGTACCCTTGGCCGAAGGCCAAGGGTACCGTCGGAAAAAGGTGGGAAAAGAGTCCTGGTGTGTGTGCAGGGCACACACCAGGACTTCAATAGGAGTAAACATTGTTTCTTTGTACTTTCTGTTTTGATTCCCCTGCCGGAAAAGGCTAGGGGTAACCTCTGCCTTTGGCCGAGGTTACCCCCCTACCCCCCACCCTAGAATGTTGCTGTCAAAGTCCTTCCTGGTGTGCGCCCATGAACACACCAGGAATGACTTCAATAGCAACATTCTGTTTCTTTTGTACCTACTTCCTTTTATGATTCCCCTGCCGGTAAAAAGGCCAGGGGGGGTAACCTCGGCCTTTGGCTCAGGTTACCCCCTATCCTTTTTCCAAGGGTACCTTTGGCCAAAGTCCTGCGTGTCCTGCACACACCAGGAAGGAACTTCTATAGCAACATTCTGTTTCTTTTGTAATTCCTGTTTTGATTCCCCTGCTGGAAAAAGGCTAGGGAGGGGGTAACCTCGACCTTCGGCCGATGTTACCCCCTAGCCTTTTTCTTGGCCGAAGTCCTGGTGTGTGCCCTGCACACCCCAGGACTTCAATAGCTACATTCTGTTTCTTTTATACTTTCTGTTTTGATTTACAGAAAATGGTAAAATGAAAAAAAACTCATCCAGAAAGTCGTGTCTGACAGTTATTTCCTTGCTCCATCTATTGCGACTGCAAACCCTCCAGGATAAGGAAAAAAGGACCTGAAATGTCGTAAAATGGCATCTGAGGACCCCTAATTTTTCAAAAAAGCTTCAGCTTTTGGGGGACGCTGTCCCCCAAACCCCCTGCCGGGGGCGCTGCCCCCTGGAACCCCGCTGGGGGCACAGCCCCCCAGACCCCCCATGCTGGGGGGCTGCCGCCCCCCAGACCCCCTGCATTTTCGGTGCCCTACCCCCCCCCCCCGTCGTAGACCTCCTTACCCCCCCTCTAAGGTACCCTACCTTGCCCATCCCTGGGTATGTTTAAGCACTGTGAAATGAACACGTTTGCTAGGTCAGGTGAGAGGACAGGACGAAGGAAAATAAAAACTGGGTTATAAACTAAACAATGCGAAACTGATGAATTGGCCAAGTGGAAAGGAATATACCTGGGTCCCAGCCTAACAGCTGATAAGGAAAATTCCTACCTGGTGCAAGCAGATATAAGAATAGACCTGTGAAGAAAATTTGTACGCAATTTAGATCCCTGTGGTGTAGGCACAAACATTCACCACAAACCTTGATATATGCCTTTCTAAACTCTGAAAGGCATGTTTCTGAACAGAATTCCTTCTTTCCATGCTGTGTTGGCAAAACATACTTCAATGGATGTTTCTTTTCAGAGCACCAAGTACAGGTTGATTTGGACGATTTTGTTGTCCTTCCATTTCCAATGTTTGACACCACTTTGTCACCTTAAAACATAACAGAATAACCATTTTAAGTTGCAGTGCAAACATGCATTTGCAGTTGAGTGCCTAAATAAATGCAGAACAAAGCCCAAGGGAAATTCAAAAATTGAACTACAACCTTTAGGTACCGTTTTTTAAGTTGATGCACTTTTTGGTCAACCTGGCTCTTAACAGATCATGCATAGGAATAGTCCAAAAGTAAACCTAAGTCGACCAACCTAACCACGGATTTTTAGTGAAAAATCTGCACGACCAACCTAACCACGGATTTTTAGTGAAAACGCAACCCCACAAGAGATTCAAAAGTTCTCAAATGCATAAAAATGTCATTTGGCAATTACCGAAACCAATGTTCATGCTTCAACTCTCAAGGCCAACAGGAACTAAAAAATAAAAAGGCCGACTTATTAAAATGTCTTCCTGTAATAAAGTAGGTAGATAGACGAATTTTAAGGGACTTTTTTCAACCACTGGTGCCCGGGAAGGTCTAAGCTATATCATATATTATGTGAATACACTCCATTTAGCAATATCATTTCCTATCGATGGTGCAAATGCTCTCAAAAATTATTTTTGCAACAAAAGCTGGTGAATAATTAGGTACTTAAAAGCAAGTGAGAGGTACGAGGGGTTCTAGTGGTAAAATATCAGTAAGGTATGTAGGTAGCCTGCATAGAATAAGTCAGTCTTTTAGCTGCCATGAATTGGCGAAGAAAAAAAACAGACATACTGATGCTTCACACCTTAAACCTGCCAAGAAGATTCACAGTAGGTAAGAGACACAAAATTTTAAAGAAGTGGGATATAAAAAAAACAGTAGGCCTAATTTAGGCCTAATAATTAGGTCGATGTCAGTTTCAATTGAATTTAATCAATCTGCCAGTGGGAGGATTGTAGTGAAAATCAGGTGTGCTAAGATGTAACGATTTTTTGAAATGCTGTGCACACGGAAAACCCCCATCGGTATTTGAAATCGATTTCAAAAATAAAAAAAATCGTTTGAAGAAAAGTGTGGAGTGGATGATAGGATCAAATAATATCAATGACATGTCGCAGTTTTTCAAGAATTTGAGATATGTCAAGGCCAGCTACAAAAAACATCCATACTTATAGCCCTTATTAGTTATGAACTTACCTTTTGCCTTGTAGGAACTAGACATTTTTGTCAAAAACCATATCAATGCATCACACAATCTATTCTTCGGTAATCCCAAATGAAATTTTATCTATTTTAGGAACTGGTGGCGATGAAAGAAACATTAAGTTAAAGTGCCAAAATGCTCCCGAAGATTCGGGTAATGTAAAGAAAACCCTGAAAGGAAATTGAGTCTTAGTAGATTTGCAGGTTTATACTATTGGAAATCGCGAATCGGAATGTTACTTGCCACAAGTTCCATATCTACATGCAGGGCTGCAAAAAGTCGGGTGCACAGGAGCATTGCTCCCGGGACCGTTGTGGGCCGACCGGGATCGAAAATGGGCTGGAGAGCAAAAAAAACTTTCCAACTTTCTTCCGGGATGGAAAGACATGTAGATTGGCGAGCGAAGTAAACTTTTTGGATTTGTCCACGAGGACAGAAACGGGCTGACTGGCAAAAGAAAGCTGACGAGCAAAAAAAGCTCATCGACCAAAATTTGACCAGGCTCCAAAATCTGTGCTCCAGGGCTCCAAATGACTTTTTGCAGCCCTGTCTACATGTTTCACCATCATTTCTTTTCATTTCATTAGAAGCATATGGCAATATGGTGAGAATTTCCAATTTAAGTTAACCGTGCAAAAATCAATATCATTGTATGAAAATCTCACATTTGAAAGGTTACCTTCCTACCTGTTCTCTATTAGATGGCAATATGGTGAGAATTTCCAATTTGAGTTAACCATGCAAAAATCAATATCATTGTATGAAAATCTCACATTTGAAAGGTTACCTACCTAGGTACCTGTTCTCCATTAGATGGCAATATGGTGAGAATTTCCAATTTAAGTTAACCATGCAAAAATCAATAGGTATCATTGTATGAAAATCTCATATTTGAAAGGTTACCTACCTGTTCCTGCAAAATAACTATGAGAATAAAATAATTTTTTTGCCTGATATCGAAAGGCATACCTAGCAACGAGGCACACTGGATATTTCTTTTTGCACTGCGATGTTCCAAATGAAGGTTTTTTTTTTTTTTTTGTAAAAAAAATCCAAGATGTTTAATTTGTTCAGATCCCTTCCTTTTTTTCTGCCTGAGTTAGATATCCTGCAATTTCAATAAATTTCATCATTTTTTTTTTTGGTTTCCACTAGGTATAACGTGCCCCGAAAATGCTCATTTGGAAGCATTCATTGGAAAAAGGCATTGCTTTAGGTTTTGGTTGGGCAAGCTAAAAAATAGGCTACCGTGCCACTCCCATTTCTTTCTTTTTTGCTCTTTCATACGTGAGCGATAAATTCTGATCCCATTTGCGGAGCATGGGATCAGAATGAAGTGGTCTCAGTTGAAGTGGCCATGTTGAGTATTGTTGTACAATAAATTTGCACAGAAAGCAAAGCAAGTACAATGGCAAAGCCGTAGGAAACAGACCCTAAAAGCACATGGGCAACCCAACCACGAGTTTGAAAGAAAGAAAAAGAGAAAAGAAGCCATTAGTGGAGAAACCAATTATCAGTGAATAGGCCAACCTAATAAAGAAAGAAAGGAGAAACCATTGTGATAAAATTGTGTCTCAAGACCCTAAAAGTGCCACATTAAAGGGGAAATGCATTTTTCCTTTATATTCTCTTTTATAAAATCTACCTAAACAGGGGGAAGTGGGCAAGGACCTACGAAGATACAACACTGACGCAAACGCAACACGGGATATGGTCACAACAAGTAGGCAAGCCCACCGAACCAGTAAAAAAGGAAAAGATAAAAGAAAAGAAGAAAGGCATTCAAGGTATCTTCAACCATGAACATTTTACGCCTTTTATTTTTGTCCTTTTTTCCCTTACAATCCTCGATTTCTATCTTTCTATTCTCTGCTTTTTCCCCTTTCCCTCCCCAAGTGGGCCAAATTGCTACATCTTTCGTAATTGTCGTACCACTGAGCCACCAGTAAAAAAAAGAGATGGGGTTTAGTAAAAGTCAAAAGTCGGTAATCCATGGAAGTATAAATGACTTCCCTAGAAATTCAAAGTGCAAGCGAGAGGTAAAGCGAGCCATTGGTATATTCAAATCTGAATAGAGGGTAATTTTACACAACAAACCAACGATAGAACAATGGATGGTGCACAAGAGGAAGCAACCAATACAAACAACAGACCGAGCTGTGCACAGCAGAGGCCACTAAGTTCCCAGTATAACGTTAAAATTAGTTAAAATTGGCACATTTACTTTAAGGGCATCTAGATTGTGTGCTACAGGTCGGTTCCTTACATGCACCACCCCTACAATATTCTAAACCCTTTGATAACTTGCAAGATAACGCTCTGTGACCATCAGGTTCTTAAGATTCCGTTTAAAAATGACTACAGTGTCTGCACATCTCACTGTTGTGGGCAGGTTATTCCATAAGTGCAACCCAAGCTTCTGCACAGCAAAACTACCACCTACCTACTGTTTATCCTGGGAATTGGTATGTTGCCACCCAGATGAAAATGAAGGGAACGCACAGGAGACTCTGATTCACAACTTAAAGAAGAGGATAACTACTGAAGCTGTTCATGATACGACATTCTGTGTACTGTCCGAAAAATAACAACAAGTACCTAACTGATAGTAAACTTAACAGATACACATTCAAAATACCCAGCTGCCTAAAGGCAGGATCGGTAGGAGCTCTGTATGACAATCCGGCAACCATCCTGACTGCTTTCTTTTGTAATAGAAAAAGGGGGCAGAGAGTAGTTTCATAAGTGGAACTCCAGCTGAAGCACAATATGCAAGGTGTGTGCGACTCAAAATGAGCCCTGTAGATCAACAAAAGCACCTCACAACTAAAGTGTCGCCTGGAGATTAACAATAAATATAATCCAAAAGACAATTTGAGAGATACATATTGAACATGGCTATTTCATCTTAAACTATCATCAATAGACAATAATAACACCCAAAAGCTTACATTCACTAACAATATGAAAAGAAGTGTTTCCAACAGACAGGAGTGGGGGGATTGCTGCACCACAATGTCTTCCCCTGAAAATCATAACTACAGACATCCTTATTGACTGGGAGTAAATTGTCCCTAAACCAACCCAGAGCCCAGGGTTGGAAAAAACATGATTTTTTTTCTTATAAAACATAAAAAACGTTTTAAACGTTTAAAACATGTTTTTTTTGTTTAAAACGTTTTCTTTCATCTGTTTTTTTTTTTCTGTTGTTTAAAACATGTTTTAAACGTGTGTTTTAAACGTGTTCCAAAAGCTGCCAAGGCTAATTTTGCAACATTTTAGTGACAATGGTACTTCAATCGATGCTGTCTTCATTGACCTGGTTAAAGCCTTCGATCGGGTCTCCATTCCTCTTCTTTGCAGGAAATTGGCTAGATTGAATATGCCAGAAAACTTGTTTGTATGGCTTTCAAATTTCATTACTGACAGACACTTTAGGGTTCTGTTAAATGGGGAGTTGTCTGATATTCTTCCTGTTACGAGTGGCATCCCACAAGGATCTGTATGTGGATCTTTGCTTTTTCTAATATATATTAACGACATGACATCTGTAATTAAGTCTAGTATCAGACTTTTTGCAGATGACATTGTTGTCTATAGGGTCATTTCCTCAAGCGAGGACGTCACTGCTCTGCAGGCTGATGTTAGCTCCATTGCAGAATGGTGTGATGCAAACTGCATGGGTGTAAATGCCTCGAAAACATCCGTCATGTCTTTTACATCTTCCCGGTCACCTGCATTGCACGACTACAAGGTAGGATCCAATGTCCTGTGCAGACCAGAAACCATAAAATACTTGGGGTTGATTTTTACTCAACCGGATCAGAGTGGCTCCGGTTGAGTCCGTCTGTGGAGCCAACCGGGACCTGGTGG
>JASGXE010009972.1:0-15261 GCA_030068105.1 Sinentomon sp. SZTP_YWyxl
ACAGTACCTATATGCCAGATAAACAATGAAAAAAAAGAATAACGTCAGAATTTGTAGCTAAAACTTCACCATAGTTAAAGCGTGAAACATGTCAAGCACAGGAAATTGCATTTGCCAACGAAAAAAATCGACAAAACAGACCTTTTGGAAGGAAGAAAGAAGATACTTCAATCAATCGAATGCTTCCATTTCGTTTGCTAAGTAGGCCTGAGTTTGTGTTGCACACGCAAGACTTTTTGCAGACGAAATGCAGATGACCGTGACCGAGGCGAAAATGAACTCCTTGGCGGATCAAAAGCTGCAATTTGCGCTCATCTGCGTGATGTGGGTTGCATACGCAATAATTTTTGCAGGCGCAATGTAAAACACCGATCAGATCTCATCGGCATAGCAAAAACTGCAGTTTGCAAATTGCGCACATGCACGTTTCGTGTGTTGCAGACAAGGAAAATATTTTTTCAAGCGTGATGCAAAACACCGAAGGACAAAACTCAATTTGCACACGACATGTGTTGCACACGCAATGCCGAAAAGAAACTCCTTCGCGGATCAAAAGCTGCAATTTGCGTGCATTTCTATGGTGCGTGTTGCATATGCAACAATTGTTGCAGGCGCAAGGCATGACACGATCCTTGGCGAATAAAAACCTACAATTTGTGCGCAACGTGTGATGCATACGCAATGTTTCATGCAAGCGTTGGTAACGCCAAAATTGGTGACGCGTTGGCCTTGAAAAGCCATCAAGAGCTGCAAAACTGAAGCGTTTACAAATTTTGACAGTATGAAGAGCTCAGGCAAGAGCTTGAGCTGAGGAAAGAGCTTGAGCTTTGGCAAGAGCATGAGCTTCGCACACTTGCGCTGCTTGTGGCGTCCGTCAAGGGAGAACACCCAGCTTAGCGGTTCAGAGTCAGTCTTTTTCAAAAGGTCTGCAACTTCCGGCTACGAGGTTGACGGCGCCAGTGTCAGGTCGCAGATGCGCGGTCTCCCAAGGGTTCGGTGCTCGCTCACTCACACCGTGCACTTTTCCGCTTTGGCTGTTTTGCCTCAAGTGTTAGAATTGGGTCTGAGAGGACAAGATGCAAGGAAAACTTTATTGCTCAGCAATGTTCGCCTTCATTCTGCGAGCAAAGGACGAAAGAAGAAAAAAGCTTTAAATGCCGAGCGAAGCCTTCACCCGGACCACAATTTACGGCAGACAACAGAACCTTTAACAAGTGAAAATGACGATTCAGGGAGGTAGATAAAATGTCACACCATCAAAAAGTAAAAGAGAAAAATGGTGCTTCCATGATAGGTCACTGGGCATCACAATCAGTTATAATGGTGCTCAGTCGTCCTTTTTTCGTTTTATCTTTGCTTCAGTCTGGATAGTGGAGGTCAGATCGTCCACGCAGTCAATCAAGGACGGTCTGTTCTGTTGACTAGAGTAATCATCACCGGCCAGTCGCGAAAGGAGAACGATGTAAGAGGCAGCTATCCTCAGGACGGACAGTTTGCTCAGCTTCTGCTCACTGGAATACGAGGGGACAGTTCGTCGCAGTGTCTCATACGCACTGCTTATCGTGTGCACTCTTGTCCGCTCACGGGCATTCGCCTCGATGCGTCGTTCACGAGTCATGTTCTTGTAGTTTCGCTGCTTGTGGCGTCCGTCAGGTGAGAACACCCAACCACTGTCTCCTATGATGCCCGAAAGACTTAGCGGATCAGAGTCAGTCTTTTTCGAAAGGTCCTCAACTTCCGGCTGCGAGGTCGACGGCACTGGAGTCAGGTCACGGATGCGCGGTCTCCCAAGGATTCGGCGCACACCGCCTTTTGCGCTTTTCCGCCTTGGCTGTTTTGCCTTGGCCTTGGGAGGAGCTGCAGCATCATCTGTCTGACCCACAGTTTCACATCTGTCACTCTTGATCTCACTCTTGCGGCGTGATGGAGATTTGGAGGCGGGCCTGCTCGTGCTCGGAGGTGTTTGACCAAATCGGAGGGTGACCAGCTTCGAATCGGAAGCAACAGGTGGAGGGTTTTCGCTTTTGATGGAACTGACGACCAGGCCAAAGCGACCCGGCCGCTTCGGGATGGAGGTTCGCCGAGGGAATTGGACGTGATCCGCGGCGGAATTGATGAAGGAGGTTCGGTTTTCTGGGAAAAAGCACTGGGAAAGCGAAGGGCAGCTGGAACGGATGACGTGACGGTGACATTGGGGATTATTTTGTCCAACATCCTTGACCTCGGTGGCGAGGACGGCAGTGGAATAGGCCTGCAAGGACTGCTACGAGTGGCTTCCGTCCGATCAGGTGTCTCACTCTTCACTTTCTTCGTACTTAGGTCACAGGGTTCACTGTCACTGAGTTCACAGGGGTCAATTGGCTCTGGACTCGGTTCGCGCTCTGCCTTCACGATATCATGCCTCAATTTAACCTTGGGCGGCGTAAAACCTCCGGAACAGGCATCGAATTGTGGCCTGTCCAACGGAAATCCGAAATTGGAATGACTCAGAAAACCCAGGTGGTGAGGGGAGGCAGACAGGTACGAGTTGGCGGCCATAAACGGAAGGTAAGCCATGATGCCTGGCGGAGCGGTTAGTGGCAGTTGAGGCAATGCGGCCAGCATGGACGGCAGACCAGATCCGGCGGAATGTACCATGGCGTGAGGTTTGAGAACGTTGGATGACTTGGATGGGGTGAATTTTGAGGTCAGGAAGTCAACTGAAAATGAGATCTTCTTCTTTGGAACATCATGACTGTCGGAGCCTCCGCTGTCAAATCGGTTCTGAAATTCAAGAAGAAAAAAGTGATGAATTCTAAAACTAACTAAACAGGCCAAAATAAAAAGATCCAATAATTTTTCTTTCGGATAGAGGACCAAGGAAAGTCATTTTACTCTGAGTTTCGCGAAAATTCACTCTCAAAATGACGCTGGACTGTGAAAAACGGCAAACGAACACTCCAAAATGAGGGAGTTTGGATCCAATCAAGGCAAGACTCCAGGCAAGACAATCCAAACAACAAAACCCACGAACGAAATGAATGAAAATACTTGGAAAATACGACGAAAAGAACTGAAAAGAAAGCAGGAAAGAAGAAAAGAACTGATTCCGAACAGGCAACAAATGCGAATGCAGGCAACCCCCACCTGCATGCAGACAATTCCTCCAGGAAGACCTTGTTGAATTGACCTTGTGCTGTTTTTCGGAAATATTTTGCAATCATTCGATGAAATAATAATCTGCATCTGCTCAAAACTGGTGGGGACTGCATAATCTGCGAATTTTAATTGGTTCAGATGGTCCGTCCGTTGCCCTCTGATCAAACCACGCTGAAAGATGTGCACAAAAGCACAAACGAGAAATTATGCGCCTGAAACACAAGGAACAGAGCCCTGATAAAGAAAAAACGAACCTGATATCGTTCTGAAATCTCCTTCGGCGAAGTTGACCTGCCATCGTGCGACCAATCAAACCTCCGCTTGCGACTGGACAGGAGGTCGTCGGCGTTCCTCGCCTCCCGTTTCCGGCTACCCACGCCGGACAAAGCCTCCCTTCCGGATCCTGTTGGCCTCTTGATCACATCGACCTTGATGTCGACACTGTCCTCACTGAAGTCAGCAGTGCTCGGTGAGTGTTCCGGCGACGACGAGCCCCCTCCGGCGACGGTCGCCACCTTTGTCGGCGGCGTGGAAATCTGCATCCTTTGCAAGTGGTCGCTGCCAGTGCCACCCTGTTGCCCAAACACCAGGCGAAAATTGTCGTCAGTGTGGTTGACGGTCACATGGCTCATCGTAATTTGGCACTGACAATGGAGGCTGCGATTGCATCATTTGCCATTGTGTTCAGGAGCCGTGGTTCATCAATGGTTTGATCAACTGCAAGAAAAAAAGAAAGTTTTTAGTGTGGTCGGCATGCAACTTGAGATGACAAAAACACGCAAAAATGGAAACTCCACTTGTGGGGACCACACACAACACTTCATCATTTGTTTCGGTTTTGTTCTGGTCCAACATCCATCTGAAAAATGAATCAGGAGTGCAACCGCGATTATCCGGATTTCAGATGCAACCAATGGGCCTGTCATGCAACTGGCAGCAACTGTCATGTTTGGGTCAACCAAAACGCGTGGAAATGCAACTCGTTTGCCAAATTTCTTGCAGTGATTTCGTGTTCCGAAGCCAGAATTTTCGCACAAAATGCCAACTGGGCCCCATTCGAGCATTCAACCATGGTCCTCGAAGGTCCTTTTTCCGGTTCTGAGGAAGCACGAGGCAGATCCTCCATCTGACGGACAACCCGTTGCTTAACTTGCGCTTTCATTTACCGTACACTCAGATAGCGTTGCCAATTTCCTTGCCGATCTTGTTCCTTCATTGTATACTTTTTTTTGCTTTTAAATTACTGATTTTATCTGTTTATTTTATGACATTTTAAACTGACTATTGATCTATGTGTTTGATCCCTTCCACCACAGATTTCGTGGAAGGTATTTTGTCTTGAAATTAAAAGTAAAAAATTAAAAAATTAAATTAAATTAAAATTATTAGATCCGGAGTTGGTGGGTGATGATCTGTAACTGGCGTTCGCCTTGTCACGACTCGTAATTCTGGGAGCGCTCTGGGTTGTTGGACACCCTGTGGTAACAATGTAAGCTTTGCGATAGTGAAATCGTTTTGTGTGAGAAGGGAATAGGCTACATTTTTCAACAGAAGCCCAGAAACACAGCGAAACAGGAAGTGACGCAGGCCCAATTTATATATTTGCGATTCCCCAATCCCCACGGCCTTCTGCTTTACTACTCCCCGATGGCGAGTTGAATGAATTGGTTGAACTGATGCTGCATACCGCAGGGCTACATGAAGCCCTTTTCCGAACGAACCTGCGCTTCTCTGGTCGAGTCGAACAGATGTCGGGTTTCTCTTGCCTTGCAAGTGGCATTAGTCATCGATAGGCAAAATGACAGAAGGCCCACAGGGTTCCCGTAAAAATGTGTTGACCCGAACAAGTACCTGTCTACATTTTCTGTCCGGTTGAAGCGATTAGGCCAACATGTGGATTGGACGTGGTTCTCATTCGCGGCAGACGTTTCATTCAATTTCAGCATGACTTAAAAGAAAAGACGAAATTGCTTTCTTTGGCGAACTGGGCGACCAAGTAGGTACTTAAATTGCTGCGGAGAGCCTGGCACCTGGTCTTTTTCCAAAACACCTGCTTTGCATTGGGTGTCAGGCACCCTTCACCAGTTCGTGACCTCGGAAGATTGAATCATGGGAACCATAGTAAATGGGTCACACGGTCCACATGGATGGAAACTTTTTCGTGTCGACGACTGGACAAATGTCACACCCTTTATTGCAGCCATCATGTCGTATTTTGGCTTTCATTTTCGTTGCCAGCAGATGGAGGGACAAACAAAACACACACATTTCGAAACAATGCCAGAACGAATACTCAGCACATTGCACGAAACAATGCAAATAGGTACATCACAATTCCTGCGTCACTCGTATAATGGTCGCCATCTGGACCTCACTGTCGAGTTAATTTACTGGCTAGCAGTATCATCCTACAGAGTAAGCCTGACTGAACCTAAAAGAGCAGATCCTGCAGTAATGACAGACGTTGTTAAACCAGGCCAAATGCTTATACGTGAAGAGGCCAAATTGCGAAATGTCGATTCTACACACATCCTTGTGATTGTTGCAATCTGACGCTTTTATTTCAACCTTTCTCCATATGAGCCATCACAAAATGAGAAAAACCAGTTGCTGAAAGTAACTGTACCTTAATGATATTACAAATGCCGTATTTTGATTCCGGGGGGCGTCTCTGCCAGAACCAGAGAAGCGCCAGCTGTTTTCAGTTTGATTTCCACGACTCCCTCGGCCAACGACAGACGGCCAGGGCCAACACGCCAACAGGTTTGTTCACACTCTTCGTCTCATCGGACAAAATTGCGCAGCTGTGTGTCTCCAACAATGGTTTCCAAACAATACGAACATTCGATGAGAAGTGTTATCATCATCATCATTGCCACTCTAAGCTGACAGCCATGCGGCCGGTGACTCGGCAAAGACCGTTTCCCTGACGCAAACACAAAACCAGTGATCATGTAACATGGCTCTGCAAACATTGGACGGGTTAAGTCATTTATACGGGGGGGACACAATTGCACGGCAACAGGGAACCATTTTTAAGAAAACAGCAGTACCCTTAGCCGTGCAATAGTGTCCCCCCTTTGGCACCAGCATACGGCACAGGGTGTGCCTTATTTCTCTGGAGGGGCGGTAGTCGGTTGAGATGGGTATATTGGGCCCTTTGGATAGGTCAAGTTAAGTTAGGTAGGTTCGGTTAGGTCGTTAGGTTAGGTTAGGTTAGGTTAGGTTAGGTTAGGTTAGGTTAGGTTGGGTTAGGTCAGGTTAGGTTAGATTGGATTAGAATGGGTCGAGGTTGTTTTTAGTGTAGGTTCATTTGGTTGTTTTAATGTAAAGGTACACTGCAGAGAACCCTAACCTTATCTGACCTAACCTAACCTGCTCTAACCTAACCTACTCTAACCTAACCTAACCTAACGACCTAACCGAACCAACCCAACTTAACTTCACCTATCCAAAGCGCCTAATTAACCTATCTCAACCGACTACCGCCCCTCCAGAGAAATAAGGCACACCCTGTGCCGAATGCTGGTGCCAAAGGGGGGACACTATTGCACGGCTAAGGGTACTGATGTTTTCTTTAAAATGGTTCCCTGTTGCCGTGCAATTGTGTCCCCCCCGTATAAATGATATAACCCCATTGGACTAATTTTTTTATCTGCCAACATTGGCTTGTGGAAATACACGTGACGTATGTCAAATTTGTGGATGTCAAATTTGTGGAAGAGATGTTGTGTTCAACCCCACAGGTTGACCTGGCAACTCCACACCTGGTGGATTTTTCACCTGCGTCTGACAGGAGCGAGCATGGAGCACACGTGCTGGAAAATTGACACTTCTCTGAACTCAGATTTTTGTGGAAATCTGTCATGCTGACAGCATGTCAAATGAGGTCATTCATCAGGCAGCCCGCATTTGAAAAGACATCCCAGCAGATGCCACAACAGATATGGCAATTATCGTCGCCAATGTGAAGCGGAAGCACGATGCACCATAACAGATTTCTCCTGGCCATACCACGCGGAATGGTGCTGAATCTTCCAACTTCCACTTTCCGTGAATGATTGGAGTGGACCCGCATCGTTGGATCGAATTGGGGTTCCCGGCTCAGGGAAAGGCCGGAAGAAAAGTTGTAGTTCATTCAATAATGATGGCGGACCTTACTGAAGGAAGAACATCCTCAGGCCAAAAGGAAAGGGGAATGGGGATGGGTCCCGTTCGAGTTTTGAGACAATTTTGACATCGTCCACAATGGTGCAAAATTTGAAAGGTTTGCGAAACTGAGATAGTCGATGATGCAACAACGTATATCTGCGTTGAAATCAATCCCATAATTTTTGTCCTGAAGCGTTTCTCCAGAGCTCTGACGCGAAAGCTGGGCCAAAGTCGGATAAGTTGTCAGTAATAACAGGCATGCCGGCACGTTTGCCTTCAGCCAAAAGGCTCAACTACCCGAGTAAGGCCTGCGAGAATAATCCAAGCCTGCCGGCTGCCATCAGGCAAGAGCCACGGGAAATTAAAAGGGAGATCAAGGAGGGATAGGTAAAGTTCAGGCAGCCAATTTATGTACTCCCTCTGACCGGGTCGGTTTTCGAATATCCGAAGCGTGTGCAGCCAGCATGTAGCTGATTGCTCAATTCTGTTATCAGCAAGATCGTCGTCAGCAAGCGATGAGCTTTCAGTTGCTGAAACCAAAGGCCAAAAGCATTTCGGCTCTTGTTCAACGAAATAAAAAAGGCCAGTCATTCGCTCAAAAGAAAGGTCGCAGCTGCAAAGCACGATGCCGCGACGACAAGGTGCTCAAGATTTGACCGAATTCCAAAAAGGCATGATCATTGGGATGAAAATCTGCTGGAATCAGGGACATAACTGCAACTGTGCACGTAAGCAGGATGTCAGTAAAAAACAACCAACAATGATTAACAAAGGATCTCTCCAACCAAAAAAGTTGTGCTGTGGGTCAAGTTGTTTTTTACGGCGTCCCTCCGCCGGAAATTTTCCACCATCTGAGGCTGATTAGGTTCCAGGCCCGGAAACGCGCAGCACCCAGTCTCGATCTGGTTCACAGCTGTAGGTTCAAAACGCGCCGCGAAAATCAAAACAACAGAACACCTGTTGTTTGGTGATTATTATGAGCTAATCGATATTGCAAGCACAAATATTAAAAAATAGAAGACCAGTTTATGCGTTGATGCAAACCGTACTTTTTTTTGAAAATTTCAATGCAGACTGAAAATAAAACTAAAGAGAGTCCATTCATTCACAGACAGAACTTTACATCGGATATTCAGAAAGGGAGACGAAGAAGGAACATAAAATACCGAAGCAGGGCTCACCGCATTTCCTTTCCGGCAAGTGAACAGGACATACACAGTGTTCCACGTCCAAATTACAAGTTTTCAAAATCATAAAAAATGAGGGTTGTTGCTTGCCTCACCAAGAACCACTTAACCTCTTGTCCGCAGATGATCTGCGAGGGGAAAATGGGAAACTATCGTTGCCTTCGTCCAGCAATGGAAAAACAAAACATGTTCCAATTGATTTTCATTTTGGTCATCAAAGGGAAAGAAAAAATAAAACAAAATTCCATTGTTGCATTTCGAGAAGCGATGCAACGGGGCATTGATCAAAGAGCATTGATACGACATGCATGCGCTCTTGCAGAGTCAAATCATAGAACGGGCTCATAAGCAATGGGGCTTTGCATGATGCTGAGCATTGCGCATCGACAACAACGGCTGCAGGAACCCAATGTGCACTCTTCCAGGAACAACTCCAGAAAGGGAAAGGTTAAAGGTTGCCTGTGGTCACACTGGTGATCAGCCCAAGCACTCTTGGTCACATTTCACAAGCATGCCCGGAAAGATCTTATCCGCTGTGTTGTTGCACAGCCCACATGGTTTTTGTTGCACAGCCCACATAGCATGAAAATTATTCTTCTCTGGTCCCCAAAACTGTTTCAGAGCTCTCGGAAGGCTCCCTGTCAGTTCCTTTTTGTCACACTTGGGGAAACTCCGTAATGTTTGACCGGTTGGTAACCCAAAGCTGCAACTCAAGATAAGGAGAAGTGCACGCGCAAAGAGGGAGCTTTTGACGCAAGTCGTTTCCATGTTGACAATGAATGGGCACTTGGGATGGAAGGAGATCATTTGCTGATTTGGATCACGAGGATCTTCAAGGGCGCAACTCTGCCACATTGTACGCATTTGAAGGGCCAGCGACCTCTCCGTTTTGTCTGCCTGATATCGAGGAAAATAAGTCAACACCCTGCACATTCAGCAACAGTCGGCCATTGTTTTGTTTCTCGGAGGCCCAGCTGGGCCACGCGCCTGATGCCGGAATCGGACTATTTTATTTTAGTCGCAGCCGACTGCCGAGCTAGCTAACGAACATGCAGACAGCAATTGCGAAGAGGGATGTCAGAACATGTTGAAATTGTGCGTTGTCTGTCGCCCTTCCTTCAGGCTTCAACGTTTCAAGCCTCGCCAGCAGGCAGGCAGGCAACAACTGTCAGGGTCCTCCTGCCTGAGGCGAAGGCACCCAGGCGAACAGAGCAGGAGCGAAAGGCAAAGCCGCGTGCCAGTCGCGTGTCGATGCACTGAAGTGGGAGCCTGGGAAAGACAGTTTATTTATGACTGGAAACAAGAAAACCTACGCTGGCATGCTTCATTCAGTCCGTTCATTGACGTACGCACCCTGCTGTTAAATGTTGGAGCGAGTGTTTCAGAAATATCCAACGGGAACTGTACACAGAAACTCGCCGGCGTGCTATCGTCCCGAAAGAACCTGGAGGCTGGAATGTTGCAAAGGTAGGAATGTTGCCAAGGCCAGTGCATGTCTACCTTCATGACGACAGGTCAGAAATTACTGGTGTGGAATTTCTGAGGTTGCCCAGAGTTCACAGCTGCAACAATATTCCATCATTTTCGGGACGTTTCACTTCCAATTACTGCAAAGGAAGTGAAGAAGGAAACAACGGAGATGGGAATGGGTGTAGAAACATCAAAAGCTCATTCCAACAGAAACACCATCAACCTAAACCTAAAGAAAGGATTTTTCATATTTGCGACACCTGCTCATCTAACCAAGTCAAGACCGGCAGCACATGATGAGGGCAGCAAACGAATGGAGTTGCATACGGATGACCCGGGAGCAGAACCATGCAGACTATTGGACTAGACCCTGCAGAAAAGGAAAGCTCGCGTCCTAAAGCAAACAAAAGCAAGTTAGGCTAGAACAATAAGGCAGAGACATTTTATACGAGGCTCAATTTGGCCTGAAGCATAGCAGCCAAGGGTGAGAGTTGCGACATTAACAGCAGGTTTTTATTTCGAAGAAGATGGCAATCACGGAGTTGGGTGGCGTGGGGTGGTGAAGAGACATGGGGAATATTCAGTCCAACTGCAGAAGCGGAAATCGAATAAAATCCGGCTGGCGAAATTTTCCACGGACCCACGCTTGTGTGGATCCAATGAGATAGACGACTGGATAGACAGACACACACAGCGTGCGACACCGCACGTGCCATTACACAACCGAGCGGCCATGTTTGATTGTGACTCATCAGATTCAGGTCGTTCCTTGAATCAAGGGCAAAGACTCGAAACAAATCCAACAGTGACTGCCAAAACAATGGCACCAAGCCTACACAACATAGTTTGTCCATTTTTCAAAAACTCATCTGCGAGCAAAACAAGTTGGTCCGTTTCGGGTTTTCCCCAGAGCAACTCAGCCCCAAGTTCAACTCAATAACCAATAAAATGCATTGATTTCTTTTGCGAAAATTCAATTTTTATGTCCACGCGTCCGTGAAGAGGGCCTCTCTTCGGGTCAACGGAATATCCGGCCCTCTGCATGGTCTGTGTTGGCGCCAAACAGTGAACAATGAATTCGATCGGAGATGTGTGACAGAAACCTCAAGGGTTCTTTGGAACTTTCACATTTTTCCATTGCATAGATGATTTTTACCAGTAGATTTTCCAAAGCTTCAAAGATCGAAACTGACGGAACTATTGTACGAAAGCGAGCTCGACGGACTGCGACTGTTGGTTAACAAAACTGAACTTGTAACTGCAAACAAAACTGGGCAGTCCATGCCGTGTTCTTTGAACATCACGGGTGGGAAATGCCTTCCGGAACTATCCATTCAATGCTTTTCCAGTTCAACGTTTTCAGATTCCCCTGTTCATTACCACGAATTCTTAAGTTTAAACTCGAACAACAACCCTACAGCTTTTTTCGACGCAACAGCTTTTTTCACGCCACATTTCCAGCACCATCCAGCAAGGGCGCAAAAGCCGGGGGGACAGGGGGGACACGTCCCCCCAATATTCTTCCGGGGGAATTCGTCCCCTCCAATAATTTTGTCGAATTTCAAATTTTTACCGGGGAGCGCCTGAAAAATTGATCTTTTTTGAAAAATTGAGCATTCTGGGCACCATTTGAGGTTCCATTTTTTCTAAATTTCTTCCCCTTCGGGGAGAGGACACCCCCTCCCCCGGCGTTGCGCTGCGCGCAACGCATCGTCGGGCGCTTACAAGTTACCCTTGCTGTTCGATGGTCCCTCGTCCCCCCCAAAGTCCATGTGGCTTTTGCGCGCTTGCCATCTAGCAGATGCAGAAATAACATGTCACAAACCGATGCAGTGGAGTGATCACTGGTCAGACAGATGGTTCCTGGATCCCCAGATATGACTGGTGTCGTGGTCCAGTGGTCAAGAGAAATTGGGGTCCAAATTATTGTGAGTCTCTTCCTCACAATAATTTTCTTCCTCTCTCTCAAGATAATTGCAGCCCAAGAGAAGAGCTCCTGGTCGGCCCGGCCACCTTCGAGTGGGTCTCTTGTTCATCTCTTGTTGGATGCGTACCAAAATGCGTAACCTAACCAAGATGTGTTTCCAAGAAAATGCGTAACCAAGATGCGTACCAAAATGGCAGGTGTAAATCAATCTACACGAATCCGGGCACTTTTCCATCTTCTTCCATCTGCAAAAGTTCTGACCCACAAATAAATGGGAAAAACATCATGAACAAAGAAAGGTTAGGTTCGGTTTAGAACAAGCTCATTTGGTTAGATTGCGGTGTTTAGGTTGGCTTTGTTTGGCGATTTTGCCCAGGCATCAAATCTGAATCGCCCCAGAAACATCATAACACAACGGCAGAAAATAAAGACGAACGTCCACCACAGCTGCCAGATGCAGTGCACAGGAAAAGTCGATTTATTTTTTCACAAAACTGTGTTTTTTGAAAGAAAACATGTGTTTTTTGTTTGTTGTTTCGCATTTGGTGCCGTAATTTTCGTCCGAATCCACATGATGGAAATCCTCCACTTTGAAGTCCCTCTCACAGATGTCTTCTTTTCAGAAATTCTCCGCCAAAAATAAAATTGTAAAACAAAAAAAATACTCACTGAAATTCACGTCGCAGTGTGCTTCGAACATGAATTCCTCCTCGGAGCAAATCGAATTAATCTTCTGGCCGGAACAATACCCAGAAGCGTGTCCAGATGTCTTTCAAATTTTTGCAAACAAAATTTTTCCGAACTTTTGCAGCGTTGAGATTTTCCGCCATCGACAAAATTTGCCTTCGCAGCTGAAATTTTGCCTGACTGGTCGGCGGTCGCGTTTCAAACGACAGTCAGATCAAGGCCTCTTCACGCCTTTCGAAAAAGTCCAATCTGCAACAGCACACGGACGAAAAACACCCAATTCGCTCGGCACCTCACCGGCAACTGACTGCTCTTCGCCCGTCACGAGAGTTTCAGAAGAGACAGCGCCCGAAGCCCGAAATAGAAAACAAAACGAGAAAAGTTGATGCACCAGCTGTTTACATTTAAGTCCCACCCTCTCCGTTATAAAAACGCCTCCCCAACAGGGGCTTATTTCATCACAGTGCAGAGGCACAGCGGTCACAGATTTAAATACATCTCATTCCCGCTTTTAAAGCCACCTCCCCCCTCTCAGCGTCTGTGGATGTTTTGTTTTGTTTTCCGGCCACGGAAATGGGAGAGGTGAAAAGAAGGGAGCACACAGCAACAATGACACGTCAACCGCACATCTGGACGATTTTTTTTCCAGTCGCCTGGCGCCAGACAAAAATATGCAGGTGATTCATATTCGGAACAAATTTCTGTTTGGTTTGGGAATTTGGGATGGCAACTGTCCACAACAATGTTGTGCTGCGCGCGTTGGCAGTTGACTGCCTCTTCTTTCAAAATCCTGCCTTGCTTTTTGAAAAACTTGAGTCCCAGCCGTGAACAGGCACCACACCACATCGAGAGACTTCTGCACTGTCAACAATCTTGTTGGGGAAATATTGTTGCACAAGTGGCTGGCCACGCTGTCCGAAGGTTGATCTTTTTGGGGCGACAGTTTCAAAAAACCCTTCTGCCACCGCATCCTACGCATCTCAAAAACAAAGGTTTTGCATTTTTCTTCTTTTCGAAATTGGGATGCGGTGGAAAAGGTTTGTCTGAGTTGGGGTGGGTTTGCAGGGAGGTCAGGTTTGGTTGGTTGGTTGACAGTTCGGGTTTGGTTTGGTTTGGTTGGGTTGAAGTTTGGTTGTGTTTTATTTTGTTTTTTTTTCTGGCCTACATGTGTGGCCTCCATTCACCATCAAACCTGACCGATCCGAAATCCAGAGTGACCGAAACGAAATCTCGCCAAACCTTTTCAACCGCATCCCAATTGCGAAAATCTTTGAAAAATTGAAACTTTTAATTTTTGGTATGCGGTAGGGCCGATTCCGAGATGCGGCGGAAACAAGTCTTTGGAGCTGTTACCCTTTTTTTGGCCTTCAATATCAGCACATAGTTTGGCTTTTTTTTATATCTGGCCCTTTTTGCTTGAAAATGCGCGTCCTTTCTCAATTTTCAGTCTCCTCTGCCCTCTGCTCTTGTGGCCATGCTGATCCATTTGGCTCAGTCCATTTCAACATTTTGGCCTTTTCCAATACAGGCCCTAAGTTTTTGCGCAATTGAAATCGTCCAGTTCGAGAAATGAACTTCCGCAGGCGATTCGCCATCTCAATCTCCCAAGCCATTCCAAAAAATCTGGAACGAACCAAAACAAAGTGGCTCAGCAGGCGGGTCTGGTTCATTTGGTCCAATATTCATTTTGGCCAATGCGTTCAGATTTCCGACGTGGACGTCTCAGCTGACCTCACCTGACACGACCACATGGACGCAAATCACATCGCAATTTTCCATGTTGGCCCAATCGATATTTGGACCAAACGAACTCTGGACCAAATAAGCAGGTCAGCAGCAGGCTGGGATGAAATATTCTTTCCTGAATAACGTGCCGAACACATCAAGGTTGAGGCAAAACGTTTTAAAGAAGTGGAGGAACTGTGCTTCATTTTACATGGAGCCAAATGGGAACAAAATGATGCCAAAATGTGTGTTGCTGGATTGCGGCGTTTTTAGGGGTTGTGCGCTGCGAAAGACTGCGAGTGAATTGCGGACCGCGATCAGAAAGTCAAATTTCTCCTGAACAAAGCGACGGATTTTGATAAAAAAAAATACCTGGGACGAATCCGGAATTTTATAACACCGAAACTTGAGCACTTTTGTTTCTCAAATGGTTTCAGAGTTTCACCCGAAAAAAAGTTGGGATCATTATACATGAGCCATGACATGAGCTTTCAAGGTCGTCCTGGGTCTCTCTGTCTCACCTCTTTCAGGGGTCTTCGGAGGGCCGTTGTCATGAATATGAACATGTGGTGTTTTCACTGCGGTTGGTTTCCAAAAACCTTTCTCATGTCAAAAGCACCAGCATGTGTCATGTCAACCTTCACTTTGCCATATTTATCGCCCTCAAACCTTCCTGTACTTTTTAATGGGTATTTCCCAAGGAGACAATCCATATAGTCTGTCAGTTCGGTGGTCTTTCTGCTGTGACACATACCTGCATTTTCCCCATCTGGATTCGTGGAGTCCTTTTGGGGTGAGATCATCCAAAACTCACTGCTGCAACATTGTTTGGCTTCTTGCTGGGAGAAAAGAGTAGTTCCCATGCACCAAAAATAATTTGTTCGCCTCAACAGCTTTCCAGTTGACGCCAACACGGCCCAGCTGCTGCCAGACGCTTTCGACGCCAATCCAATTGAGACACGTGCGTCAAGTCGG
>JASGXE010009973.1:0-15326 GCA_030068105.1 Sinentomon sp. SZTP_YWyxl
TTATCAATCCGTAATTTGCCGAATGCTGTGGATATCATGCCTTCCGGGGAATAGGATTATTCAATTCCCTGAGAAACAGGGCCGGATGCAAAAGGTGTGAAAATGCACGTTCGCTTCTTTGATGCCGCTGTAATTGGCCACCTGGGGAAAAGTAGCACCTCAGCCAAAAACTGGCAGTCGATGGCATATGTGTGACTTTTATGAGTTTCCTATCAATTCAAAATCGTCCGTGATCTTGCCCGATTCGAAATAGCTCCATCCGCCTCCATAGCTTCAATGTCCGATACCGAATGTCAAAACAGAGCCACTGATGGGAAAATCGACGACTTGTGAACTATCTGGAGCTTGGAGGGTACGATTACGGTGCAATAAAAAGGCCAATTTGATTGAAGTGAAGTGCTCTCTTTTGAGAGGTTTGTTTTGTCTTTTTGCCTTTGCCGACACCGCCTTGAGATGGCGTCGACTCCATGAGCTACATTTGAAGAAGTGTGAGCAACTTGAGAACCGTATACCTCAGCAGTGAGTGAGCAGACCACTGGGCATGCCAGTTTGATTAATCCGGGAGACCGCGGCAAAGAGACGTGCCCTGCAGTTGGCATGCCACAATCGCCAATCGTTCGTACAATGTTGGTCTGTTTTGGTCTTCCTCGAAATCAAGGTCTGCGCCTGCTTCTTCTTCAGCATTCAGATGATTCTTGTTGCTTGATTTTCAAGGCCGATTCCAGGAGTCTAATTTCTTGAATTTTCAAGACTTTAAGCTTGTCTTGTTGAACATGCACTGTGTGGACCAACCATCAAGCCTTTGTTTCGCTGATGAAAAACAGTGCTTTAGATACCTGTCCCTTTTTGGATCTTTCTGGGCATTGCGATCATTGCGATGTCAACGAGCTACAATTTTGCCGCCCTTAAGTCAATTCATGCGCATGAACGTTTAGGTACAGATGTTGCAAAAAACCTGTCGGACATATGCAGGAGACGTAATGATATGTGATGATTTCTATTTGCAAAATAATTGTCGGATATATTGGCTTAGATGGGACAATTTTAACAATGTACTCGTAGTCCTTGAGCGCATAGTGATTCCTGCATCGCTGAATGTCCCATCTAAGCCAATATGTCCGACAGTTATTTTGCAAATGGAAATCATCATCTCTCAATACGTCTCCATATGTCCGACAGCTAATGTAAATGAAAACCATCATCTCCCAATTCACATTCCCCTGCATGTCCGACAGCTTTTTTGCAACGTCTGTACAGTTGCGTTTCGTCTCACTTGCGCACAATGAAGTAGAACCCAACGGACCTCATCATCGTGAAGTCATATCTATGGACTGATAGCCATTCGGCTGGTGGTCCGACCTTTTACCTTGTTGCACACACCTTGGTCTCGCAAGGAGAACTATGCCCCATAATCGTAGTCCAATTCTGCTCTGCATTCAACTGAAACGACTCGGACCAGTTTTACGGCGTTTACACGCCAACTGCAGTACACGCCTACTGCACACGGGACCTCCTTCTTAAAGTCCCATCCGAAGGACTTTAGAGACTGGCCGTCTCTCTTTCCGACCTCATTTACTGTGTCTCGCCGAGAGAGGATGCACCATTCGTGCCACAGTAAATTTCGTGCCCCGACGGGGAATCGAACTCGGTCCACCTGGATGGGAGTCGAATGCGCTAACCACTGCGCCACGAGGTTCGGACAAACCGAACGGACCTAACCCAAGAAAGAAACCACCTTGATTGCAACAAAGCCATCCCTGCTGATTGATCAGAGATCGAGCGATCTGTCTGTCAGTCCCACCCCCCTCTCTCCCTCTCCAATAAAATAACATTGCAAAGCTCAGGCATTATGGCTCAGGTATGTCCACGATCTGCTGTCCAAGTGCCCATCATGGACTTTCAGTCAAGGCGCAGTTCCTCGTTTTCGCCACTGAAACGCTTCGCTTCAATTTGCATTCATCTTATAAACAAAAGACCTACCTCCAGGTTACCCACAATCTCCTGGACAAGCTTCTCCTCTATCGCCTCGCCTCAGCCCATGGCGCGATGGCTTCATTTTTCCTCGCTATTAGATGAATAAATTCATGAAGCTCTGCTGTGGGGCTTTGGATCTGACGTTGACTGGTTTTGGTGGCTGTGGGTAGGTGATTTGATTTCCTTTATTCTAATTTGCCTAATCGCATAGTTGTTCAAAGTACGAACTTTCGGCATCTTGAGTCTTCAGTGTATCTCGCGACCCAGTTTTGCGGGTTTGATTTCTCACATCATTTTTCCTTGACTTATCAGAGGTGAGGATCATTCTTTTTGTCTCGACTGTCCACAGACGGCAGACCAGATTCATCCATCACCTGGATCTTCATTTCACAATATTGTTCTCTAACTTTGTTGGGGTGCCAACTTGACGTTCACGTTCATGAGAACTTGAGACTCAAAGAGTTCAAGGCGGCACTTTTTTTCGGCCGAAGCCAAGCGCAGGGCCCAAAGCGGCTTGTCGAGATCAATCGGGACGGTGTCTTCGGGCAGGAGCCTCTGGCTCAAGGAACTTGCTGCCGGGTTGTTGAACACCATGAAGACAGGCTGAGGCAGCACAGGCAACACGGCGGCGGTGCTCAGACAACGGCACCGGCCACGGGTGATAACTCCGGACAATTGTAAAAAAATCCCTTTGTCGGCGAGTAACTACAGAGGAGCCGACGCGTCTTGGCACTTTTCCACGGCTATCCACCTACTACATAGCGCTCAACAAAGTCAATTGGTTGGTCTGAGTTTGATATTATTTTTCAATCCGAAAGAAGAAAAGTCATTCACAGAATTTATCCCAGAGCTCATCCACAAACATCAATGATTAATTGGATTGGATACCAATGAGCAGGATTGGAGAAATATGGCACAAAACTTTGGGGCGTTTGGGTAGCCTGGTTCTTGTGGACAAGAAGAACTTGGACTTGGCACGGACTGGGGCAAAAATGTTTGTCAAAATCGAAGGCCCACTTTGCTGTCACAGTTCCCAAATGGTGATTACTGATTTCGAACCGCATCAGAGACGGAAAGGTTTGATAAATCTTCTCGCAGCAGCATAAATCGACAAGTTCAGGGGCTCTTGGCAATGGACCAGGCGAAACACAAGCATGACGTTCACGCAACACGTGAATCTGTGGAAGGCTTAGCGCCAAGCTTTTGGACAAGTTCATGCATTTGGACAAATTGATGCTTTTGGACAATTTGATGCTCTTGGACAATTTGGTGCTTTTGGACAATTTGATGCTTTTGGACAATTTGATGATTTTGGACAATTTGATGCTTTTGGACAATTTGATGCTTTTGGACAATTTGATACTTTTGGACAATTTGATACTTTTGGACAATTTTATGCTTTTGAACAACCAGTTATGCTTTTGGGCAATTTGATGCTTTTGGACAATTTGATGCTTTTGGATAATTTGATGCTTTTGGACAATTTGATGCTTTTGAACAATTTGATGCTTTTGGACAATTGCTTTTGGACAATTTGACGCTTCTGAACAATTTGATGCTTTTGGACAATTTGATGCTTTTGGACAATTTGATGCTTTTGGACAATTTGATGCTTTTGGACAATTTGATGCTTTTGGACAATTTGATGTTTTTTTGACAATTTGATGCTTCTGGACAAGTTGATGCTTTTTGGACAATTTGATATTGCACCTGAGTTTGCCAGACCATTGGCTTTTCTGCCGCCTTCGAAAAATTAGTTTTTGCTCGCTAACAAAGTCAAAACGTTTGACGATTGTTGTCCAATCGTCCTGCACGCAGAGCACAAGAATCGACAAACGGTTGCTGAGTAAGATCAAATCAAAAGTTTCCAGTTACACGATAAAATGTGCGTATTTTATGGGCACTTTTCCAGGAACAATTTTACGAGGAGTTTGTTTATTATGGATGGATGGGTTTGTACGGGGGGCAATTTTGGAGCTGCGGCCCATCGTTTTGCTCAAAATCCGTCTGCATCTGACCTCTCATCACTGTATCAATCACGAAAATATGTACCTACAACTCTTGCGTGTTCAAATAGCAAAATGTTTGTGACTGTTGAAAAAAATCGGCGTCTGCTCATTGCTCATTGCTCATTGTGTCTAATTTCGATGCAAATTAAAAAGGATGCATTTCTTGTGAAAATCCATGCACGATGGATGATAAAACTTGTGGAAAAAACAGGTAGTCAAAATGAGTAGAAAACTGAGTCTGTTCATCTTGCGCGCAGCACAAAGTACCGCGGCGCAGAAAACTGATTAGATGAAGGCCTCAATAAAACTAATTTGAGAAGTGGATATAAAACATGTGATTCCGGAGCGGGATGGTCTGTCGGTATACGCGGCTTCTTTCATGTTTCATCAAACATGAAGTGCGCGTTTATATGAACATCCCAGCAATTTTTACATTTTTAATTTCAAAATTAACATCTAATGATACATTAAATGATATTGCGGCAGGGAACTCTGATACGAGATGGATTCATGATCGTCTTCTATGTATCAACGTGTTGAAATTGGACTGACCACAGGGCGCAGCAAAAAGTTTGGGAATGAGGTGCTCTTATGAACACTGACTCCTGTAGTGTTCATAAGTGCAGTGTTCGTGTTGCGGCACATTGGTCCTGCGGGCGCGGGTACTTTTCCATGGGGTAGCTCTTTTTTTAAACCTTCCCGGCCTTCTGATGAACCGGCGGCGGGATATTCTTTATAGCGTGCGCATTCAAGTGATACTGCACCCTATGGGCGTCCTTCTGAACGTCTCATGCATCCGAAGGACGAAAGGTCATGCCACGACAACTTTCTTTCCTCTCACCGTGACCCGCGATCTCGAAACGTGTGAAAAAATCAGGCGCTGCCAGGATTTGA
Source organism: Sinentomon sp. SZTP_YWyxl (assembly GCA_030068105.1). Lineage (NCBI taxonomy): Eukaryota > Metazoa > Arthropoda > Protura > Sinentomata > Sinentomidae > Sinentomon > Sinentomon sp. SZTP_YWyxl. The sequence goes on from JASGXE010009973.1 coordinate 4,878, forward strand.
ACCCGGGTCCTTTTGATCACGAAAGTGGGCGTGCTTGCCACGAGTCAACAGTGACAAAACAAGCATATACCGAAGGAATTATTTCCCAATCATTGTCATTCATACATTTGCGACTGCATAGATACAGGTTAAGTATAGATGCCTACAGTAAATTTGATGAAAGTCCTCGTGCTTTTGCCTGAAATAGGTTCATCTTTCTTTATTGCTCATGCAAATTAGGCCCAAGGATATCTTTAATGGGCTTAAGGGAAGTCCGATTCGTGTTTTAGAGGACCAACATGCATGCTGTGTAATTGCAGCCGACCGACCCAACGTCTCTCACATGTTTGACGTGTCCATCTGGCGCACACCTGCACTTCTTGATGTCTTGGCCACAGACAGCATGTGCTGAAAATGCACAGGATGACGCAACAGTCACAAAAATATTTTCCGTTGAAGGGTGGTCACACTGTGAGGTTGGCCGTTGCAGTTCAAAATGCGCGTGGTCGCAGGCGTGGGTATTTGTCCATTGGCACGTTTATCGGTTCCCTTTTCTGCCGGATTGAGAGTACCAATTCGTGGATATGTATATTTTAACAGGCAACCTGAGAGACCAATGCCATCAATTGCCATCGGAGACCAATGGACTAAACTTCTTCTTTCCTGCGGTGGCCATGATTGCTATACGGCCGTATTCCCCATTGCAACTCACCCTCAGGTTCAACTCAATAGCCAATTGAACAGACCGATTCATTTTTCTCAAGAATGGAAAAGGAATGAGCGCTGTGCATAGAAATTAAATTTTCGCAACACAAATCTATCTATTGAACTATTGAGTTGAACTTGAGGGTGAGTTGCAATGGGGAATACGGCCGATAGACTGCTGTGTTGGTTTTTTATCCACTTGTTTGTGCCATGCATGGCCATGTTATCATGAATTTCTCATGGGGTTCTTTGCCAAGCTATTGGTGATTTGAATCCCGTTTGAGCCAAAGGGTTCGCAAGAACGAGTGGAAAACTATGGCATGGATTTATGGCAGGCAAGTTCACGTTGAAAAAAGTGTTGGCTCGTTTTGGATTTTGGCTGATCTTGTCTGTGCAATGTTTTACAACAAACCCAAGCTAATAAGATCCGGAGCCTCCGACATCAGTGCCCATTTTCCGAAGCAGGCTCTCATGTACCGTTTCTGAAACTTCCATGCGGCATCATATAGTCCTCAAATGCATATGGGGCAACTTTGCGAACCCTCGGTGCTGGCACCCACACCAAAAAACCGGGATCGAAAAAAAAAGGAAAAGGGCAAACAATCCACGCTCACCGCAAAAGCAAAAAGTTTTGGATTTTTGTAAACCCGCGGTAATAAAAGGGTATCCCCAAAAGGGCGTTCCCCAAATTCTAAATATGAAATAATTAAATTTAAAAAGGAATGTTTTTTTTACCAAAGGTAACGAAAGGACAAAATTTAAGCCCCCGGATTTTTCCATAAACGTTGCCCCGTTAAAAACAGGATTCTCCTTTTCATCATCGGGGGCAAAATCCATGGCATAGGCCCCTTGCGTTTAAATTGTGAATTACTTGTTACCTCCTTAGCTCCAACTACTTTCAAGCCAATTCATCAAGGGTTTGCGAAACTTTAAATTAAACGAGCATTTTTTCCACTAAACGGCAATCTGAAATTAACTGGCTAAACACAGGGTTGATAAAAGGGAAAGGCTTTCAATTCAACACCAACCAGAATTCAAGATCCCTTTCTTTTTCCAAGCGTCCCCTACCCCTGCGCCTTCCGCTTTCGTCTCAATCAAACCAATCTAATAATGGAAAATTTTCCTTTTGCAAAATCTTCAAAATTTCTTATGGGACAAAAACCAAACGAATCATTATGCGTCTTTCCGTGAAATTAAGGAAGGGATTTTTTTGGGTTTCCCGTTAAACCAAAAAAAGGTTTTTGCAAATGGAAATCATCATCTCCCATTCCCCCTGTATATGTAGGCCTACCTAACACGTTTTTTGCAACGACTGTACTTCCATCAAGGTAAAAATCTGACATCTCAACAAAGCTTTGTTGCAATCCGCTGCTTTCAATATATCACAACTATCTGCTGCGCAAGACCAAAAAAAAAGGAAAACAGTTCGGACTTCGGAGGCAACATTTCCATGGGGAAAATGCATGCGAAAAGAGTCGGCGGAATTAACGTACCCACACATGTGTTTTTCCCATTCAACTGTTGCCTCCGAAACTTTTTTCTTTCTTTAAATTCTTGTATGCAGGCGGCAGAAATTAAAGCGCCAGATTTCAACAAAGCGTTTGGAGGTGTCAGATTTCGACATCGGTTACAAAAGAGGATCTTCAATTTCTGCAGCATAGAATTTTTGTCGAAATCTGAACGGTCGCAATTTTTCACAAGTGGATGAATACATTGATTCCCCCGCCACTGCACACATCTATGACGTCGGAGAGATCTGGTCTGGGTATAGTTGCGGGTAAAAACGCTGCCATGTATTTCTCCATCTGATTTTGCATTTTACCCGCAATTGCGGGTAAAATCAGGACCACATCTCTCCACCGTGAGTGAAGTAATTCGGTCGCCACTGTATTCACAATCAAAGTCCCATCCGGCAGAAAGTGCAATCGTTTAGGAGTGATTGACACATTCGGTGTTGATGCAGTTTTCAATCAATTTTTCATTTTCAATTTTATATGTTTCAATCTCGGTCGACGCTCTGGGTGGGCGCAAGTCAGTCATGTTAACTGCATTTCCATATCTAAAATGCAATTGTAATTGTTACACCATTTAACTTTGAGCGGATTTCAAACTGCGAAAATGCATATAAATCGCGTCGCATAATGACCACATCAGACAGAAATAATCTGGAAATCCGTTGTCCATGTATGTCGTAGGGTGATACACTCTAAAAATGTTTTAAAATTTTTCCTGACCAGACGTTCCATGAGCTCTGGCCTTGGCTCAAAACCAGCAAAGGCCATTGTCATAATTTTCCTGATTACACAACCCCACTTTTCAGAGTGTATGAATAGCGGAATTTATGACGGGCCGTTAGCATAGGTCAGCAACAGTTGACCTCCGTTTTAATGGTTTGATAATAAGCGTTCAGAGCGGTTATTAATCAACATAAAATATGACACACTTCGCCAAGTTTAAAGTGGACATTTTAACAAGCATGCACATTGGATAGTGTTGAAATGCTGCATCAATTAGGCCTGAACCAATGACATGTATAATATCTTTATCTCGTTGGCCTAAACTATGAATCGCGTCTTCACTTGCGAGTTTTTCATCGGCAGTTTGCAGAAATGGCTTATTTGGGCCAAACTGTATCCGTATATCCCACTACCTTTGCGGAAGGAAAATTACGCAAGGCTGAGTAACTTTTGTTCGTTTTTTTTTTCAGAGACATTCGGGCCATCACAACTCACCCTTGGTTGACTCACGATTTGCGTTGCGAAAATCAAATTTTTATGGTGAATGTTGCAAATTCATGATGGATTAAATGATGAATTTCTATTAAAATTTAACGCAGACGCATCCGTCTGCATGAATTGGATGTTGAGTTGAACCTGGGGGTGCGTTGCAATGGGGAATACGGCCGATTATTTTCAGCATAATTTTGGCATCATATATTTCTCTGTCTTTTATAAAATCCTTATGAGATCAAAGTTCAATCGTCTAAAATATTGTTGACTGCATCTAAGCATTCATTTTTGACATATTATTTGCACAAAGTTCAGCAAACGCATTTGAAAGTATAAGTAAATGCGGAAAGTCAAATGCAACATTGTAAACACTCACTTTGTCTTGAATTAAACTTTGCACATCTTGAAAGCACTCATGCTCTCCAAGATCAAATACATCGTCTGGTTGTGCGAGCGGAGAGTGATAAAAGAATGCGGTGGAAGAAAAGCATGTTCGGTTATTCTAAACCTTGACTTGGTCTTTGAGCAATACCCACGCATTGACGAAGAAAAAACCTGTATGAAATTGACGCTAAAATTCCTCGAACAAAAGTGGAAGTTCATAACGAATTCATAGGCGCGATATTCAGAATCGATGGCAACATGCGCCGCAAAGCATCGTGCCATTCGTGTAAGGCGTGAAGTTGTATCAAGCCGTGTTGAAATTGCATGGCCCTTATTGAAATAACCAGGATTGAAAGCGCTCAAATTATGTCCGAACAAAAATGGAGGGCCCTGTAATGGACAGTTTTCGCTTGTCTAGCGATCGAAGATTGATGCTCCTTGATATTCTGGAGAAATCTTACTCGCTCCTATCGGGATAAAAGGTTTATTTAGGCCCATAAAATCTCAGAGCGTGAAGACCTTTACCTGGTGTCCAACATATGCATAGGACATTTTAGGGCATGAGTTTCAGTGCACTATAGGGAACTCGATTAGGTTAAATTAAGGCTCGTTTATAAGGAATTGGACTTTTTGAGCTATCCCTTTAGGCTGTTATTGGTTTTTCATCCTGATTTATAGCCCTAATAATGTGGCTAAACAAATCGACCCGAAGGTAATTTCGAAGGAGTTTTCAATTGACTAAACTGAGATTTATTGACCTTTAGGGTCCTCTTTTTGTCCTAATAAGGAAGTGTGGCCCTGTGGGCCTTAAATGTGGCGCTGGTCTGCACGTAGGCCTGTCGGACTCACAGCTCTACTGAATCCGAAACAAGGCAAATTCTGTACCATTTTGGAAGCACCTTTCGACGTCTTGCAGCCAATGAGGGTTCTTTGTATATATAGGTATATTTTAAAGTTATTGGCTCTATATGACATATGGATGTGCGATAATCTTCATGCCTGAAAATAGAAACGAAAGTTCACGACTCGTTTTTTGTCGCAATACGTACCTTTCAGCTTTCATTGAGTGTCTTTCGCTCCCTCTTTTTCCTATTCTGATGACAACCACGTATGGACCAGAACTTTAAAATGAATGAAATGCAATGTTGTTCGCAATCCATCTTTTCAGTTCGACATATGACTTTTTATTCGAAGCTATAACAATCCTACCTTAAATCCTGTTAAGCTGCCTGTAGGCATCCATCCCGCACAATCAGACTCAGATACCTATGTAGGTATACATTCTCATATCAAACCGAACACAATACAAATCAGGAACAAGGTGAAGAAAGGTATAGCCAGGCGTGTTCAACTCGCCTCTGCTGGCTTCCTCTAGTGCAGGGGATCTGCGTGGCATCCGTTTCTCTCACCCTGTCCTCCATCTGGACATTCTCCTGGCGGGCAAAAGCATGGCGGAAGAGCTCGCTCTTTGACATTGCGAAGTAGTTGATTTTTTTGTTGTTTATCGAAACGTTTCCATCGGATTTTGATGGTTTTGGGCTCTGATGACTCGGGACGAAACACGGTTTTTTGATGCGAAAGCAAATTTCAAAATGTTTTGTAACTTGCGTTCAATCACGCGGGAAAGAGGACCCTTACGTGGAAAAAGTGAAAAATTCTCCATTGGCTTTCGATGGGGTTCGGCTAATATCTCGAAAACAAAAGCAGATAGATAGATATATGCCCTCGCGGACTTTATTTTAGAGCATGAACTAAGTTTTATTCATTGAATTTTCTGTTTATTTCTCAACTACTGTTGCGGATGCGCCAGATTGCGGTTGCCAAATAATCAAGCCTGGAACGCATGTCTGAAGCGGAAAGACGCGCATTCTCTGCGCTTGGCGGGCTGCGAAAAGCTAAGCAGAGCCAATGCCGACTCTCTGGCCCGCCAAGGTCCAAGAGAAGCCGAAGCAGAGACAGCGGGATGCCATGCCGCGGCGCTTCTTCATTGCGATCCAGTTTGAATAGAGATCACTGGGTATAGCTCACGTGTTGTTGCGAGGTGTTCGCAACGCGTTCCCTTGGTAAACAAATAAAATAACTAGAGAATTAAAAAAATGCTGGATTGTGGTGTTGTGGGCCCCAAAAGTTCAACCGTGATGCATCCCAAACTTTCCTTTCAAACCAATTTATTTTTCGGAATCGCAAATTGGGTTGAAGCTCTATTCATATACGGGGGCAGACATTTTGAATTGCATCTGTGTATTCTTTTCTTCCTTTAGCTGCGGTTTCCCTAGACACGGGATTTTGATTATGGTGCCACAAGCAGAGATGAAAATACTCGAACTTGAAAATGGTTTGTTAGATATTTGTTTCCATCGTTGGGAAACGGGCAAGGCTCGTTGGGTTTGGGCCTGTCTACACACTCCTGGTTTAATAGTATCAACCGGTAATTGTTATTCAGCCATTACGACCGTGCGAAAATAAGCGTTTAATTTGGCATTGGATCTGCATTGTGATGTCCAGCAAATGTCATGTTCCATAGCTCCCATTCTGGATGGGTTTCTGGAAGGGAAATCTGCCAGCGCTGTGACCCTGCTCTCGCCCGCCCCTCCTGGCTCCTGCGAACTGAAGCCTGATCGTTCCTCGAGTAAAAGGTTGGCTTTTCAATGAGAGGGAGCATCTCACCCCATCCACCAGTTTCACTTGACAGGATCATAGAAAAGTGCGTAATGCAGTTTTGAAATCATTCTTCTTCGGAGAGGCTTGCCCATTCCAGATTTTTAATCATGTGTGATACGCTGCTCCGACGCTTGATTGATTGATTGAACAGGCAGCCTGCTCAATCCGAACCTGAAATCTGTAGAAATAGCCCCACAAGAGAAGATTGAAAACAGGCAAATAGACGGGGTTGTCAAGTGACTTTTGGGAAACACTGTATATTTGGACAGTTTGGAGTGTTTTGACAGTTTGGTATTCAGCATATTCGGGTGCTTTCACAGCAAAATCTGCCAGATCCATCTGCGACAAGCAGACCGCCGTACTCCTTCCAAACTATTCCTCCAAAATTAAAATCCAATATTCTTGTGCCTTATTTCCCGTTAGAGCAGCGCCATATAGTTTGTCTGCTGTCTTTGACGAAATGCATGGCTGATTCCATCAATTAAAAATCATCCTGGGTTGGTTAGAGTTAAACTAATTCCGCAGCAAAATTAACTCTAACTTGAGCTAAAGAAAGCGAACAAATTGGAAAGAGCGTATTTTAAACTCTTAAAGAGCCGAAAACGAAAACCTCTTCAGCAGTCGCAGTCCTCTTGGAGAGTTTAAAAGGCGGTTCAAATCTGAAACGCATACTGCAGACAACTTGCGTTCGGGCAGCTGGTTTTCGAGTTCATGCGGAGTGAATAGATCAGGTTCAGCTGTGTTACATTTGGAACAAGTGATGCAGGGAAGTGCTGTTTCCACGCGAAAAAAGATGGGTCATGTTTCAAAACTTCCTCTTCACCGACGTGCGTCCAAATTCGCACTTGCGTCAAGTGGGAACAGGCAGATGATCCGTTCGCGCTCGCCAACCGCAACGTTCTCTTGTTCGCAGATCTCTCGACAGAGGCCATAAATTTGTGGAATTTATAGCTGTTTGCGCTGAAGGCGGGTCTTCGAAATCACCCAAATTAATTATTGTTGCAATTAATTTTGAAAATCATCCCGAGCTGAAAATGCGCCAGATGCAAACTCATTCGCTGACGCTTCTTTCTCAACGGAAGTAATGGATGATGATCGTAGAATTATGTCCCGCTTCAACGGAGCGGCATAGAAATTAAATTTTATTTTTGTCTTTTTCATCGGTCTGCCACGGTTTGGTTGGTCCAACGCATGCTGCGTGAACAGCTGAGCGTGCAACTTGTCATCGGATGACGTTTCCGGTTTAACGAACTTCCCGTCCAACATCAAGACAAGGGAGGGGGCGAAGCAAGTGCAGCATGGCAAGGATCGGAGAGAGATTTCAGGCTTAATTTTCAGAGACGCACCCAATAAACGAACGTCCGAACGCCTTTCGACCCCGATTTGATCGAAGTTATGCAATTTCGTATACACTGCCCGAACGCCATCTGCCGCTGAAAAGATCGAAGCTATGCAATTTCGTATACACTGTCCGAACGCCATTTACCGCTGATGTGATGGGAGCTATGCAATTTCGTATACACTGTCCGAACGCCTTTTGCCGCTGATGTGATGGGAGCTATGCAATTTCGTATACACTGTCCGAACGCCTTTTGCCGCTGATGTGATTGGAGCTATGCAATTTCGTATACACCGCCCGAACGCCTTCTGACGCTGATAAGATCGAAGCTATGCAATGTCGTATGCACTGCCCGAACGCCTATTGCCGCTGATTTGATCGAAGCTATGCAATTTCGTATACACTGCCCGAACTCCATTTGCCATTGATTAGATCGAAGCTATGCAATTTCGTACACACTACCCGAAGACCTTTTGCCGCTGATTTGAACGAAATTGTGCAATTTTGTAGTCACTGCCCGAACGCCTTTTGCCGCTGATCTGATGTGGTAGAATCTATCAATTTCGTATACACTGCCCGAACGCCTTTTGCCGATAATTTGATCGAAGCTATGCAATTTCGCATACACAGCCCGAACGCCTTTTGCCGCTGATTTGATCGAAGCTATGCAATTTCGCATACACTGCCCGAACGCCTTTTGCCGCTGATTTGATCGAAGCTATGCAATTTCGTATACACTACCCGAAGACCTTTTGCCGCTGATTTGATCTGAGCTATGCAATTTCTTATGAACGCCTTTTGCCGCTCATTTGAGCGAAGCTATGCAATTTCGTAAAAAAATGAAAGTGTGCGGATACCGCCCAATGCTAATTAGACGGGGTTAAAAAAGTACAGGGCGTTTCTATTAATTGTACGTTGTTTATGACGCAATGTGTGTTTCTGTGGGGTGATGGGCGTCCAGGAGCAGTCCCCCTTCCCCGCGCTAGGGTTTAGGGTATCCGGGGAGCGCGCCCGGTCGCCAGCACCGCCGCCCTTTAACGCAAAAGCCGTGTGACGCAATGCGAGAGCAATCAATTGCGCAATCGACGCGAGCTTCGGCATTCAGGACAACCTAGCCGGCGACAAAGGGTTTGGCAGTCTGGCCGTACAGGGTGCTACAAAAATTTTGCGTTTGGATTTCGAACAATATGTTTGTTCGTCACCTTTACATCTCGACTCATTGCCAAAATGTAAAGGTGCAGCCCATTTCCACACCACGTATTGACGTAGGGCTGGTGGCGCATTTTTTTTATCGTGGTATCCCCAATAGGTATAATCCACGTCCCGACGTACAATAAAGCTTGTACGCCGGAAAAATATTTTGCGTTGTTCAGCATCTGCTCCCCTTGCAGCCCCGTCGTCTCCATGGTCTCGAGATCTTACCCAGGGGAAATTAAAACATATCGAGTTCTGCCCTCACTGCGAAATATTTCACATGGATGGCAATTAAAATTGATGGGCAAGACCAGCGACCTGAGGGCACAACGCGCGACGACTTGATTTTTTTTTTGTATTTTTTATTTTTTAATTTTTATTGGATTTTTATTTTTTTGCCCAAAAAGAAAAGAAAAAGAAAATGCCACATTTCTATCCACACTCCCAGATATCTACAAAACTCACAAACTCAAAAACCACAACAATGAAACACATGTTTGGAACGACGATCATTACAGTTCGAGCGTTGCTCTCCAGAGCAGGATCCCAGCATCAGTTGGATCTGAAGCTCTATACCATCGAAAAGACCAAAAGGTCTGTTCGCAACAGTCAAGACAATGCATTGCAACTCTCTGTGTGAGGTGTTCTAGGATAGCCGTGGATGTGAATAAAGAAAACGAAAGTTTCCAAGACCCGTCCGACCCACATCGGTACGAGTCCGGAATGCGTATCCGCATGTTGTTCATCATTTTTGTGGAATACATATTTAAAATTCCAGCGATCAGAGATCGCTCTATGGTAATTGCTCGGCGTGCACGCAGGTATAATGTGACCGTGAATACACCCATAAGGTGCGGCGCAGTATAGCCACGGTTCATGGTCCACACTGTCCGAGCTCCACGGTCACCACTCCCCTATGTGAATACGCCAATTACGTGGCGCTCTGCACGTCACACATGACTGGGTTCTTCAGGGGAATTACTGCGTGCACGCTTTGAAGCGCAATTAAATTTCGCTTCATTTCAATTCATTTTAAGCCTTCAAGGCATATGACTCATTGGTCATCTCATGTATCCACATATATGCGGAATACGCCTGGATACAATCAAATAAAAACATCCAACGGCGGGGAAAAGGTGAAAGTTCAAGCAAGTCTTTTACTCGCAAAGCATCTTTGAAATGAGCTCGGCATCGGCCGAGCAAGTTGCGAGTAGACTGTATGCGTTAAAAACACAATAGTGTTTTTCCAAGTTCATCTGATCAAAAAACTTCTCAAGATATCCTTCATGTACCCCCACTCGTTTTGAAAACGAGCACTCTGCTCGCCGTTCCAAACGTGCGGTGGCCTTGAATTTTTAGTTGGAAAATCTAAGGTGGTAAAATTGGATTTCTTTTTCTTTTCTGGGCAAAAATAATCTTAAAAATTTATTCCAAAAAAAATTGTCGTGTTCCCCTTTT
>JASGXE010009974.1:0-22437 GCA_030068105.1 Sinentomon sp. SZTP_YWyxl
CGGAAACTGTAACTGGCAAACCAAATCTGATGCTCTTTGGCAACATTCATTCAGCTGCTGTTTGCTGCCAAAATGTTCTAAATTTATGCTGGAGTTTTGTGTCATCTACGAGTAAATATCTTGGGACCCTCTGCCTGTTGCGGAATCCCATTGTATGTGATCGTATTTGGCTAAGCCAAAAAAACAACACCCAAAAACATATAATGGTTGAAAACGTTTCTGGATGTCGTCCCTCGTCAGTGCTTTTTACTCGAGACATCAATTCTCCAATCAAAAACGGCGTGAGCTATATGGTTTTATCCGGGTACCTTTGTCATATCATTGTCACTTTGATGCTTGTCCGGAAGGTGCGGACGCTTCCCGAATGGTCGAATCGATTACTCTCGCACGGCATAATGGGGTGGCCAGGTAGGATTTGATTCGGATGTGGTTAACTTCCTTTAGACTATTGATTGGACACATATGACTGGGATTAAAGTCTGATAGCCCTCCAGGAAATTTTAAGTTAGAAAAAGATCGAAATGTTGCCCTTAAAGGAAATCCCCATCATGTTTGGGGAGCGTCCAAAAGAGAAAGAAATTTCGGAGAAAAGTTTCATCCTACATTGTGCATGCGAAAAAATCGAAAGAAACCAACGATTGCTCCACTGTAGCCTTGCGAAGGGTCGTTGGTTCTACCTGACAGCAGTCCGATGAATCACACTGCAAAAGTCAACTACGGTTCTTAGTCCCCACAGTTCAGAGCAGATCCGGAACATTACAATGGATATTGCCACTGATCTCTGTTACTGTCGCCAAAATGGTGTCACCTTTCTAGAAGAATTGCTTACCACATTTGACAAACATCTGCATCCGCACTTCTCTGAACCAACCTACACTTCTCTGGCTTACATGGGTTGTCTCTGATCTCTGGCCATCATAACAGGAAAAGGTTTCGGCTACCCCTGTCTTATGATGATCATATGAAATATCCGCCGTGCCCTTTAATGCAACATTTGGTGTTTCCTGCCAGAGCGCGCTCAGCCTCGCTGCTTTCCTAACCCACATCCCCCAGCACAGGCCTGTAGACATATCACCATTCTACAGGCCGGGTATAGAGATTTTAGAAAGAATAAACCATTATTCTTTAAAATGGGATCAGAAATTAACGATTGTGTTCAAGATTGAAACACCATATGGTGTTGTTTAACAACGAAATGAGTACCTTTGCATACCCTTCCCTTCAGTTACATAAGTCCGGCGCTTTGAATAATTTATTTTATTTCGAGTTTGGCTCCCATATTACTCAATGAATGTTAAAGCTCTTCGAATGAAAAGACAATCGGTAATAGGACAGCTGGTATATTTGGCGAAAGAAATAAAGCATTGGCCTTGGAAAAATCATGAATAAAAGAGCCAAACAGAAGATGTCCAAATAAAAACTACTACACAACTAATAGGTGATCACAAATATACCAGAAGGAAAAGACAATAAATTCAAAAATAAAGTTGATGATCCTGAAATAAAACAAAATGTTTTCTTCATTAAATTTGAGGATAAATTTAATTTTTAAAGAAAAATAGCCTCTGGATAGAAATCACAACTTTTTTTTCGTTTCCGAAATTTCGTATCGGTTTTCTGCTTCTCGATAACATTAACACTATTTGTATTGTGATTCTAATTATTTTCCGACGATTAGAGGCCAAAGAATTCTATCGCAGAACAACCTGACCCGTGTTAGAGGAAAAAAATATCAAAGTAAAAAATACGATGACAAATTTTATCACATCATGGACAATACGAGTATCTTTAGAACCATTTTGTCGGCGCTCTCTGATCCTGTGTCTTGTCACCAAAGCACATAAGTTTTTGATGGTCCAGAATAAAATTCTGAAAAGAAATCACACTTTTACGAAAGTCATCTTGGATCGCTTCCATCTGATCAATCTACATGCTATAATTCTACGAACTGACAGGGTTTCACGGCTTTACCGGAATCGTCCAATCCGTAATTTTCATTCTCTATCCATGACAACATGCTTTATTGAAATCACGGCAAATTTCATAATTTCACGAGAATACGAAATTCGATATTTATTCTAAACTAAAATTCTCTTGTTCACTTCCGCAGGGTTTTTGAATGTCTGTCACTCTTTAATCAATTATTTTTCCCGATGAAAATGCACTGCACTGATATGAAATAAAATGTTTTGATGCCATTTTCATTCTGTTGTCTATGACGCAGCCAGTGGCTAATCCTGTTTTCTTTTTTATCAGTCCTTACGTACTACGCATTTGAGCGCTCATTATCCATGATCTGTATAGGAAAGTTTTGTACATTATCGCGCTATTGCAGAATGTGTTGACTTTGCAATTCTATAGTTACTATTCTTTGCAGATACTAGTTGACTCAGTCGCTCTTAAAATTAAATAACCATTTTGTGGTGGAAATCCAGGTTTGCACGTAATGTTATAAAGTTCTATTTCGTGGTGCAAGACTAGAGCAAGCTCTTATTGTCTAGTTTCCATACAAATTTGTCACTAATAACTGGTTTTTGCCACATTTCGATTTCTGAAGATTTGATTATTGTACCATTTACGAATTGAAATGCGAACGTGCTATCAGTGCATGTGGTTAGTCCGTTGTCCTGGGAGAGGAGATCGTTATGTTTTCAGTTTGCCGTCAGCTATTTCCATGCAACCTTAGAATATAATTGTTTTTGCAATACGGTACATGTTGACCGTCTGTTGTCAATATTCGTTTACACGTTGGCAACAAGTATCAAATGAAGAATAGCCATCAGCGGTGTGGAATATTTAGAGGAAATAAGTGAAAGGTCGACGGAGCAACACTGAACCACTTAAAGCAACAATTTGTGTGGCTTTGAATCGAAGGTGAAAATCACGATAAATTTCGGAAGACATCGGTGGTTGGATTACAGTCCATTTGACGTACATCACATGTCGGGTAAAGAGAAGAGCAACAGTGGTGGAAAAGCTCTATGCATGCCCTGTGATCCGGTCCGTAATAAATGAAGCAGAGGCCGCGGGCACTTGGTCGTAGTGGAACTCAAAACGGAGCAACATCTTCATGCATTGATATCTTTTTTTAACCGTCATTCTTTGACTTCAATGTTGAAAAATTAATTATCTTGGAAGGAAATGTCATTTTTGGATTTGAAAACTAACCATTTCGATGTCGTAGTTCGGTTATATGCTGCAATTTAAGAGAATTCAATAGTATGAAGAGTTCAAAACTCAAGTACAGTAAGCAGGAGAGTTTCCTAGTAACTAATTTTCAAAAGTTTGTTGAAGTAGGCTGTTGAAATTGAATTCTTTATATCATTGTCTGGTACATGGTTAGTTTAAATTCACGCTCCTCTACTAAGAAAATGCTCACTGGCACCTATCAGTTCTATCTAAAAACAGTTCGAAGGAGTTCCGGATCGCAATACAATGAATAAAGAGTTTATGATGTATTTTTATGATCGGTTCAAAGAATGCTGTTAAAATAGAGCCACTAAAATGATCAGGTGTGATGTTAAGGGCAGATACCCCTCGGTGCAAGAAGCACATATCTATGGGGACCCTCCATGGTCCCAACAAATGTTATTACCCTCACAATTTCACTGACGAGAGTCTCCTCTGGCTCAGAATGCCTTCCCTATCACGACTAGATCGTTTGGAGGCCAGATCTCATCTCCTCGACAAAGTTAATTCTTGTGCAGCAACTAATTTGAAATGGTGAACATATGACACAGCGTGCATGGACGCACGAAATCCTGGACTCCTTATATACATGGTAAAATCATGGATCTCTATTGATAAAAGAAATGCCGTAGACCACGTTCAATTTGACATTTACTCTGGCAGGTTGCACCCAAAATGATGGCTAATATTAATCGGTCACCGCTTGGACATGGAGAGGTAAAGTAAAATCTACGTTCTCGTCAAAGATCTAACCCAAGCTTTTCCGATAAATATTTGTTGACGGTACGCATAGATGATGAAGCAAATTTTACAAATTACGATGACAAAAATTAAATTCAAATATGGTTTGTTCAGTATCTTTTTACCATTGAATTTTAACATTGAATATCATGCAAGCATATATCATAACAAAAGTGTGTGCAGGTTACAACAGACACAACTAAAACTTAAACATCATTGAAATAAACTCACTAACTTAGGCATTACTTCTGTGTTTGGCCGGCTCATATGTTAGGCCTAGCCTCTATTATCGTATTTCTTCCGTGTCTAATATTAAAGTTTAGGAAATTATTCGTATCACTCATTTAAATTCAGGGCATCAACGGGGTTGAGGGATGTTGAGAATTCCACACCTGCTTTGGTTAACCATCCGTTCAAGCTTTACCCTTTTCAGGTGAAGAAAAATACTGGGGCTCAGTCTTTGATGTCACATGTTTTCGAGACATGGAACAAAATCCCCAGACTACTTCTGTGTTTGGCCGGCCCATAGGTTAGGCCTGGCCTCGGTCATTGTAATTCTTCTCTCAGTCTAAAAAACGTTTAAGGAAGATATATCCCAATTGACACATATTCATTGGATCAGAAACAAGGTTCCGGACCATGATTAGGGTGGTATGTGTTGGACCATGATATGGTGAGCGCTATGTCACTGTTCAAGCTAATAGTTAAGGTACTTGAAGAGGGGTGTTCTTCGAATGAGAGATGATAGCTGGACATATGGTATGTTCGATTCTTGGTGGAAAGCAAAATTCATAGCGATAGATAGATGGGATGGAAATCCATACAAGAACACAAGAAAAGACAGATGAAACGTGTTCATATAAGTCATGACATTACACTCGGTGTACTTATTTGAATGAATTGGTTGAGTTCAGCAAAAGAAAACTTCAATGCAGTCTTAAAATTAAACTCATGTGAACTGACAACCAAAACACGTTTCTTGTTTGATGCTACTCTTATTTTTCAAAGACATTTTGTACATTTTCCTAAATATTGTGCCTCTCTCTGTAGCATATAAGGCAAGCATTTACAAGTGCATATTTTTTGTGCAATGTCCCGTTCGAAGTGCACAAGGAAAAGTCCCCACTGAAAGGCTCCAAAAATGACTGCAAAAAACGGAAATTTATGAGTCAGTCCTCGTGGATGATAATTTCTGCATCAAATGAAACTTCAACACTGAGCGCTGTGTACAAATCAACATTTCCAAAATTATGAAATGCTGGGTCCTTTGATTGTCTAATTATTAGCGGGGGAACAGCAGGCAATGACGTATTCAATGTCTCCAATTCCAGTGTCAGACAGGAACCTGTCACAATAACGCTGTAATCTGTGTAAGGCACGAGCTACGTTTGAAATTTGGTTGACAGCTATTGAGAACTGACAGCTCAGTCATTTGAAGTCTCAGTTTGATGAAGCTTTTTTTCTCTTCATTTCCATGTTATGAAAGGCGTTTTTGATATCGGAGGAAGGTCATCAGATTTGCCAGGACAGAAAAGGGTGGAGGTATGAATCTCCTAATAAAAGTCCATACACCTTGCGAAATTCCTAAGCACGCGAACATAAATTCTTGACGGCAAGTAACTTCTAATCGGAAATTGTTACTTTCCCGACCTGTCCAATATAAACAACAAATTCTATTCGGCGTGTACGAATTTGTTTTTTCCACTTGGTCGAAAAATTCGCTTTTCATAGAGCTTCTAAAAACCGATCTTAAATTCTGTAAAACTTGGGAGACATCCGCCTCAAAAACAATAAGATCATCACAGTACGCACAAAAATTGAACGGGGTGAGTGAGATCAAGCAGCCGAGATGCAGCGCAAAATATAAGCCACTGATCATAATTCAGTTAGCAATTTCTGATATGTATTTTGTTGCGTCTTCACTTGATAATGCTAGAATAATTTGACATTTCTGTTTGATCATAATTCAGTTAGCAATTTCTGATATGTATTTTGTTGCGTCTTCACTTGATAATGCTAGAATAATTTGACATTTCTGTTTGACGTGAATCTGAAACTCGTATGCTTTGCTGGGATACATCTGGCAGAAGACATTTCCATCGTGTAGCCGTTTCAGACATTCACTGACGTTGGGCAAAATACTGGGCATAATGTCCAAGGTGGAAGTTGAGGCGGCGGTAATCCTGGTCTATAACAGAGCTTACTTATTGGGAACATTAACCAGCAAACAAAGACTCAAGAAGGAACTGTTCGGCAAGCGCCTGACAATTTTTGCCTTATCCAGATCTGTTAGAATTTTCCAGTGAAATCATATTAAAGCGTGAGATATTCTGTAAGGCCTACATATCCCCGGTACATAAACCTTCAATTGTACTACAGCCTGTAACACATTGTCCGAACCTAATTTATAAATGGAGGTCCTAAACAAAACACTGAATTGTTTAATTGTTTAATTAATTGTTTAATTGTTTTAATTCTAGTCAATATGTATGACACGTCACAAAGTAAAAGTACATGATCAAAATGAGTAAAAAAGAAACGAGAGGCAAGTTAAAATTCAAATAAAAGGCGAGCAGATTTTGAAGGTTGCAAACTGATTCAGTATAGAAAAAGAAGATAAAACGGCAAGAATGGGAGAAGAAACTGAATCTGCAAATTTTGTTGTGAGTGCGCTAGCGAAAGGTGTAGTCCAGCGCGTTCCATTCTCTTGCAGTACGGGGGAAGAAACTATGAAAATACGGATTAAACCTTGACAGGGGCCCACGGATATGAACATTTGCATGTGTTCTGCGTGCAACTGTAGTCTGAAAGGAGGGCGGTAGCTGCAGAGGTGAAGTACCTGAGACAACATTCGAGAAAAGGACCAGTCGCCTGTTTTTTCTTCTCTCAGTCAGTGGGGCAAGGTTAAGATCACCAAGGAGTCTTGTGACACTCGTGTCGCGCTTAAAATCGCCGGTAATGAGTCGAGCAGCAAGGCGCTGGACACGCTCCAAGGATGTGATATGGCTAACCAAGAACGGATCCCACACTTCACAAGCATATTCTAAGAGTGGTAAAACGAAAGTTTTGTAGGCAAGTAACTTGGCTTCACAGGATGCAGGACGAAGGTTTCTGGATTTTGCGGGCTTTACCAACAATAATGTCAATATGAGGACCCCAAGACAACTTATGGTCGAGGTGAACACCGAGGTATTTTACAAGCAGGCAGTTAGAGATAGATTTACCAGAAATTTTATATGTGGTCATGTTAGCGAAGGAGAGCCACTGCAAATTCCCAAGCCACATCATGTGTGCGGTTTCGCACATCAAGTGCGCGGTTTCTGTGTGCCAACTTTCGATGTGAGCCGAAGCACGTTCGATTTCGTTGGCACAAATGGGACGCTCACATTAACCATGCCTCCGCATACATCAAGTATGCAGCATACATGGCCGGCAGGTCTCAAACATTAAAGCAGATGAATTTTGGATGCATGCGACAGGCAGACGAGGTTAAAGCCCCAACCCGTCATCAAACACCTTCCCACCCTCATCCACATTTGGGAACGGCCGACGCCAGCTGCCTGCCTCGAACGCTGCTTTGTGTGAGCAACTCAGGCCACAGGTGCAGACTTGCGAGCGGAAAACAACGGGCAGGTTGGTTGTTTGTTGGCTGCACTCGGTTGACGGTCAGTCAGTTCACTGCAGCATTGCGAATCGGCTCTCAACAAAATGACATCCTTTCTCTGCACAAAGATTGATTTCGTCTGAATAGCAAAGTTGTTGCCTCGTCGGTCTCACTTGTTTCATATTGGTTGCGGTGATCGCGGATTGTCTGCGGGGGATGCCGGATGGGTCGAAATGTTTTTTTGACGATGGAACTATTTAAGCGTGTTTTTGCTGCGGAAAACAAAATATGCTTCGTGTCGCGCTCTCAGTCGACAAAATAGTCAAATGAAGTTCAAATGCAATGATTTGGTGTTTTTGGAAAGCTGAAAGCTTCCTCTACACTCATCCACATGTCGAAAACCATGTTACAACTGAAAAAATCGCACAAACGTTGAAAGTATGTGTGAGGGACCCGAACATTTTGTACTGCATTTATTTCTGCACTTTCACAAAACATGCAATTTCAGGATTTTACCCGTGAAAAGTATCGGGATCATTGGACATGTTTGAAATCGCTTATTCTTCAGCTTTGCAGCAAAAAAGGTTTGATTAAAATCCATCGTCTGGTTCAAGAGTATTCTTGTGTCTTATGTCACAATGACGTCATCCGACAGAGCTCGAAATTGAGTCCGCCATGCCTCCTTTAATTTGCCTTGACTGCCAGGACACTTGAGAAGCAATACTGCATCAGAGGTGATGTCCACCAACGTATCTATCTGTCCAAATCTTTAGCGTTCTGCAAAGATTCAACAGCGTTGCTTTTTTGTTCTTGGCCCAAGAACAAAAAAGAAAACGTTGCTGCTTTTTTGTTCACGTGATGGAAGCCCAAGAATCTTGGGCTTCCATCACGTGAGGACATTTCGACGGCCAATGCACGGTGGATAACCAAGAATATTTTAAAGTGTGCCTCCGGAAAATATCCGTTCCTGGGCATACATGGTGCTTGAAACAGAAACCATTCCTGGGCACACATAGTGCCTAAAACACGTGCCTAAAACGCGTTTTTTGGAACACTTGACATGTGCAGGAGAACATGTGCGAAGCTGACTTGGAGTGTGCCAGAAACGTTGCATTTCATTGTGTGCCGTTTAACATGTCAAGGCACACATCCATATTTGCAGTGAGGGAACCGGCCCGCCAAAACTCAACCCAATTACATTTGTCTGGATTGGGTGACAATCCCCACATTTCACTCCATGCATCAATAGCTTTCAGGTCAGCTTGGAGCTGCGCCACCGAGGAAGGACCGGTAAGAGGAACATATAAAACCACATCATCGGCAAACATTCTGATCCAGCATTGTACGAAATCGGGGAGATCATTGATGTAGAGAATAAAGAGCAGAGGGCCAAGAACGCTTCCTTGGGGAACACCTGTTTTGATGGGGTTGGACGTCCTAGAAAAGCAGCCACCAACAGACACAATGAAGTGCCGGTTGGCGAGATAGTTTTCCAGAATGGACAGAAGAGGGTTAGGAAGTCCATAATATTTCAATTTAGCTAGAAGTAGAGAATGCGGGAAAAGATCAAAAGCTTGTTTGAAATCAATAAAAACTGCATGAACTGGGAGCTTAGATTCCAATGACTCAGCAACATTCTGAACAAAACCCAAAAGCTGAGTCGTGCAAGAGTAACCCTGTCGAAATCCATGCTGGTGAGATGAAAGGATGTTAGCTCCATTGCAGAATGACAGAATTTCTTGATGAATTAAGCGCTCGAACAATTTACTGCAGCTGTTGAGAAGAGATATAGGACGATAGGACAGAGGATCTGATGGATTTTTGCCAGGTTTGAGTATGGGCCTCACAATGGCTGTTTTAAATGCAGCGGGAAAACAAAAGGCTTGATAGATCTTGATGAATAAAATTTCCAGAAATGGAGTAAGTAATTACAACAGCTGTAACTTTCAAAACTTGATTTGGAATTGAGCCAGGGCCTGATGATTTGGAACTGACCAGGCGCTTGAGCAGTGTTGAAATTTTGGTACTCAAGCAACCTCTGGCAACAGAAGAATAAGAAAACATGGAGCGGGAGCGAACTTGAGATACGAATGTCATTGTGTCACTCTCATTCAAAATGGCAGTGACAGTTGGAACTCCAATGACAGTGTTGTGGCTTTCAGTTGCACTCAAATGGGTGGGGGATGCTAGCTTGTCCAGACAATCGCAGATCAAATTGGCTTTGTCAGTATCATCAGTAACGAAAGAACCAGGATCGGAAACTAAGGCAGGCGGAGAGGCATGCATCTTTTTTGCACTCATGTAGGACCAGAACGCTTTGCCGTTGTTTATGCGCATCGATCGCTCAATGAAAGCCGAAAAACGCTGTGAGTTCAAGGCTTTTATGTCGAAATTGACCTTGTCAGTAACTGCCTTGAGGCGATATCTTGTAACAGTTGGGGTGGTGCAGCTAAGCTCCCTAGATTTCTTCAGAAGCCTACGCTTACGGAGGTAAAGGGCACGAAGAGCCCCATCGACCCATGGAAAATGAGGGGAGATTCGAATCTTTTTAGTTGGGATCATAGAGAGCACAGAATCTAACATGCGCGATATGAAACTCCAAAGTTCATCGCTCGAGGCGGTCTCAGCGAATAAAGTGAAGCTCGTGAGCTCATCTCCAATAAATCGCTCAATGGATTTCCAGTCTGCTCTTCGATAAAGTCGAATTGTGCGGTAGCGGGGAACAGCAGCAGGAATGACACGAGGAAAGGAGCACAGAACTGCACTGTGATCACCAAGACCAGCCACAGGACTGGGGAAACACGGATGATGAAAGTTGGTAAACAAAACCGTCTGGTTGGCTACCAGACGGTCAGCCGCTCTCTTTGGCCAGTGTGTATTTACCACCGAACCTTGAAGTTGGATCCCGTGTGTACAACGAACTGTTTGACTCCATTTCATGCCATTTGAAATGTTATCAAAAGGTGCTGATATGCGGAGATTTTAATTGCCCGGCTTATCCATTCAATTCTTGTACTCGTCCCATGACCGCAAATGATGTCTTTATTCAAAAACTAATTGTTACCTTTTCCCTTAGGCAAATAGTTAAGATACCCACCAGGGTCACTGCAAAGTGTGCTAACTGCCTTGACCTTTGCTTAACAAATTTCGATTTTCCTTCCATCCATGCAGTTACTGTCCCTGGGATTTCAGATCACGAGTCAGCTTTGCTCGACATGAAATGTCACCCTTCAGTTGTAAGGAATGGTAAAGCAAAGGCAAAAGTAGTTCATTTTCCCAATTATTCTCTTGTAAATTGGCCTGCTCTTAACACATCGCTCTTAACTAACCCACTTTTTTCCGAAGCCAGTATAAAAACTCGCTCAGTAAATGATGTATGGCTTACCATAAAAAACACCTTGTTGGACATGTTGGCCAAGATTCCGACTTCTAGAAAAAAAGTTGACTCCAAGTTCCCTTGGGTTAACAACAAGTTGTCTAGGATGTTCCGCAAGAAACGCAAGGCTTGTGCTAAAGCTAGAATAAGCGGTCTTGCAAAAGATCGCAATGCTTTTGATTTGATTAAGGGGGAATGTGCCGACCTAAATTCTCGTTTGTTTGATGACTTCATTACCAATTCTATTGAAACGAACCACTCCCAGAAATTTTGGAAATATCTTAAAGGTCTCCGAAAGCAAAATCATCTTCCACCCATTTTGGACCCTTCCGGCAAAGTTTGCAATGACCCTGCTTCGAAAGCCGCAGCTCTAAATAGTTTCTTTTGCAGTGTTTTTTCTGAGAGCTCGGCGGATAACATGATATCAGTGTTAGCTCCTAGTTCCCGTAAGCTCGATTTAGGATGTTTTCCCCGTATTGTTGTCAGCAGCAGAGGGGTCTTTAAGCTTCTCCACGAAATCAAGTTGAAGAAACCGCCTGGGCCAGATGGTATTCCTGGTAGGATGATTAGAGAACTTGCTCCTGCCTTAGCTACAGCCTTTGCTTCCTTTTTTAACTTAATTATTGATGAGGGGGTTATTCCAGATGATTGGAGATTGGCACATATCACCCCAATCCCGAAAAAAGGTGCAGATGCGAATTTGCCTGAGGGATACCGCCCCATTTCATTGACATGTATCTGCTCCAAGCTCTTTGAGCGTGTTCTCTGCTCCAGTATTGCAACATTCCTTGATAGTGTGAATTTCTTTCACCCCAACCAGTTTGGTTTTCGTTCTGGCAAATCTTGCGAGGGACAACTAATTCTATTTATTGACGAGATTGCTAGATCTCTTGACAGCCGTACTCCAGTGCATGCAATTTTTTTGGACTTAGTCAAAGCCTTTGACACAGTTTCTCACGCTAAACTCGTGTCCAAACTCTACCAACTTAACTTTCCTGAATTCTTGATAAAAGTTATCTCTTCATTCCTAAGTGGCAGAAAGCAAAAAGTTTCCGTTGAGGGTTTTTTGTCTGCTGCTGGTGAGGTTACTTCCGGCGTTCCACAGGGCAGTGTCATCGGTCCACTTTTGTTTCTGATATACATAAATGACATTGCTGAGGGTCTTAATTGTTCCATACGAATGTTTGCCGATGACATTGTAATTTACAGGACTATGAGATCCCCTGACGACCATTTAATCCTGAGTTCTGACCTTAACGTAATAAGCCAGTGGTGCAATACTTGGGGAATGAAAATAAATGCTGCCAAATCCAAAGTCGTTCTTTTCGGTAGTAGAGAGAGTTTTACCCATGTCCCATATACCATTTCTGAAGTGCCCCTTGAGGTTGTCAGAACGTTTAAGTACCTTGGCGTTATCATAAGTCACGACTTGTCCTGGGATGCACATATTTCAGGCGTGATAAGCAAAGCTTCTTCTCAACTGGGCTACATCATCAGAAACTTAAAGCAAGCTTCCCCTTCACGCAAAAGGCATGCATATGTATCAATGGTGCTTCCAATTCTCGAGTATGGGTGCGCTGTGTGGAACCCCTGGAAAAGATTGGAGATAGATGCTCTCGAAAAAGTCCAGCGGAGAGCTGCTCGTGCAATTACCGGTATTTTTGAAAGGTACGCTAGTGTGACATCCATGCTAAAAGACTTAAACCTTGACACCCTCCAAAGTAGACGCAACGATCACTGTCTTAATCTTTTAGGCAACCTAATTTCTGGATCAGTGAATTTCTCTCTCCCCCCAGAGTATAGGCTGAAACCAATTCAGCGTCGCACTGATAATGGCTTAAGTCTTTCTATGCCTACATGCAAGCGGAACATACTTTTGCAATCCTTTTTTCCCCGAACTATCATAGCCTGGAACAGCTTGTCTTGTAACTCTGCCAATATAACCAGAACCGGTCGCAAACTCTCCCGACTACAAGACATTCCCTCTGCTCGGCCCTGAAGTGACAAAGTTGAGTTTCTTTTTCTTTCTTTTTTTTTATTCTGCTGACTTTTAACCTGAGCTTTTTAAACTTTTGACTATTGGTTTGATGTGTGTTTCATGCATTGTTCAGTTGTTTTAATATTGTTGCAGCGCCTAATCAATTTTAGCTGCTTTTGATTTGAATAATTAAATAAATAAATAATAAATAAAAGGTCCAGCGTACTGCTGGCGCAGTTAGGCCGACTGTAGGTGGGGAATAAGACCTTTTGAGTGAGACTGAAGGTGAGTGCTAAATCAACAAGAGCCCTCTCAAATGGTCGCATGGAATTGTTTGGCTGGTGAGGAGCTGACCAATTAATGTTGGGGCAATTGAAATCACCGACAAGAATTAGATTGCAGACAGAATGCGGGCCAACAAAATTCAATGTTTTTTCAATGGCATCATGGAGGATTGCAAAACTATCTGCTCTGGCAGAGGGTGGGCAGTAGACCCCGAAAAGAAAGTTTCGTGCGTGTGGAAATTGTGGTAAAAGTATCTCACAACCGACCAATTCAGCTGATAAAGGTGGGATAATGCCTGGGATAATGACTTGAATTCTTCCAATGATTGTTCGAATAACTTTCGTTCATGTGATTTTGTATTGTCATCAATATTTGCTCACTACCTCTGCTCTGAAACTTTACTTTCTTCACTGTCTCTTTTCCTTTTGGCTTTCGCAGATTGAAGGGCATTGACCGCTCACTTGACTTGTATTTCTTATCTGGAATCCTCCGCAGGATCCTCATTCAAAACTAAACAATGGGAAATGTGAGCGCCACTTTCTGCTCTATCCGACGCGTGCACCTGTAGTTCCACCTCTGTGACTTTTCAAATTGGGCTTGCAGTGTCGCTTTCTGTGGAAAACTACGCAGGTTTTTAAGGGTGGGTTGCTATGGTCTGGAGCATGTTGCGTCTAAGTAAGGTCTACTTTTGTTGTAACTTTTGACGTGAAAAATCGGGTTGCTATGCTTAGAAGTAGGTTCTCAAGCAACAACTGCATTGGTTTACGACAAAACGCAGCTGCTACAGGCTTGCTGGTGGGACAATTAACTCGCACTGCAAAAGTTAAAGGGATTAAATGTCCTTTTCCATTTCAGCAACAGACGTACATGAAACCAGCACCTCCGACCATTACACAAGCTTACTTTGGACGCAAATGAATGAAAATCGAAGTATGCGAGCGCTGCACCGGAAAGCGTTTTTTCAACACGATTGCATTTTCATCTGTTCGTTTCATTTTTCTTTTCGTTCGTTTTCACAAGGGGACAATGCCGTTATGTCAAATCTGACCTGCAGTCAATGGCAAACCATTTCTCGGCGTAAACGGCAATGGAAGCGTGAAGCAGGCTACATTTTTGCTTGATAGCATTTTTGCTTGATAGCATTTTTGCTTGATAGCATTTTTGCTTGATAGCATTTTTGCTTGATAGCATTTTTGCTCGTTTCTTCGACCTGCTGATATTTGACACCAGATGGACTGCACTGCACTTGTTGGATGTTTTGACGAATGAGTTATGTCACAGAGAAATTCGCCGGACAGCGACGCAATTTCCAGAAAAAAAAATTAATTAGACAACCCACGCGATGCAATCTGAATGAAAAGGGAAAATGAAGATGTGGTCACATTTGCAGACGGCCAAAAATCAAAGGCAAGCGATGCCAGTTTGGTTGTTTTGTTTTATTGGGAAGTTTGACACCCTTGGCAACAGTGGCCTCAGATCTTCGGGGATGAACATAAAGAAAACCTCAGAGGTGGCCTGTGATTGTTTGATTTGCTTCGCAATCCCACAATATTCGATCGCAAAGAACGTGGCTGGGTCCCAATCATGCTGATGAAACCAGTTGTGCTGATGCATTTTGTCACCATTGCACAAAAAGAATCTCCCACAAGAAGTGAGAGAGACACTGGACAGACGCGCCAATTGAAATGCGAATCGTATTGGGTGAATAAGATGTTCAAAATCACGACAAATCACTGGTGTTAAATTCACGTGCTAAATTAACTAAAGAAAATATCCAACGCAAACTATTAAGCAATTCGATTTTGCTTTTCAATTTTAGCAACCAAGTAAACGTGAAACAGCACATGGATCAATGGTTCCACATGCACAGTGTAACCAATTTCCGATAAAAAAACAATCAAATTATTTGACACGACAGTCTTGTCCAGTGTATGATGCTGATCTGCTAAAAATTCGATTGTTGTTTTTACGCGTTTTTACACAATTTTCGCATAGAAACATTTTCAGAAAATTGATTCCATCGCATGCGGATACATTTTTGAGAAAATAACCGCATTCTGACACGTCCAATTATTGTCCCCTTTCGCGCAAAAATATGGCACAGGGTGAGCTTTTCCTCTGCATCATGCATTTATTTCCCCCTTCTGACATCGTCACACGGTTTTCTATCTTGTCTATTTTTCGTTTTGTTTTTTTTTTTCGTTTTATTTTTGGTGCAGTAAGTTTGCGATAAGTTTCAGTTGCACGAAACAGCGAGCCCTATCCTAACCACACAATCTTACCTAACCTGACCTGACCTAACGAACTAAAAACGACATCCCCTCATTTTTGAAAAATAAAACGAGAAAAAAAATAAAGCAGGAAAAAAAACAGAGAAAATGCAAAAAGAAAATCGTTTGTGGATATCAAAGAGGGACACAACTGCACAACACAGAAAAGAGATACACTGTACCTTATGCTGGTGCCAAAGGGCACAATTCCATCCCTCAGAGTATGTCGGCACTTATTTTCTGGAAATGTTTCTCTACGATCGTGTTGCGTGCAATTGTGTCGCCCGCATAAACGACAAATAAATACAAAATTCTGTCCTTTCTTTTTCAAAGCTCTTCAATCTGCCCTACTACAGACTTTATTAGAGGGGTCGAGCTGTCGCAAATGTTTTATCGCATCGACAGAAATTTTAATCCGAATGTAGCGCTACTTCAGACTATAGCACCTAGAAACAACTTCAGACTGCTTGCGGAAGACTTTGCGCCAGAAGTAGCCTAATTCAAGCCTTGCTACATACCATAGCAACCCAACCTTACAGCGGAGAGATCATGACGGGGTAACGCTAACTCCGAGCTGCGAGGTAAATTTTTTCCATTTGAGCAGATGGCAAAAATTTACCTCGCAACTCGGAGTTAGAGTTACCTCCGTCATGATCTCTCCGCCGTTAGTCTTGTATGACGAAACAGTCTATTTCCGTACCACTCCTAAATCGTCATAAACGGACTCAATTTTGTCGAAATCTCTGTTGTCCATTTCCGATGCAAGTATGCTCTGGTGCTTTGGGAAGTTGCATAATCGAAACGTCCAGACGGATTCATTTTGACATGCATCCATTGGAATTATCATTTGAAACTACACCTTCGATGCTCTCATATCGTTCAAACAACGCCTTTGCGCAAAATGATTAGGTCATCTCCAGATACTCTCACAAAACTTTGTTTGTTTTTCAAACTTGCATAAATCTATCACAAGTTTAACACCACACAAGAGAGAAAATCTTACTTCCAACATTTCAGAGGACATGTAAACCCAGGAAGTTTTTTCAACCCTTTTTGTGTGCATTACTTTCCGTGTATTTTCTTTTTATACAGGTAAACCCAAAAGTCTTTGGCCATAGGAAAAACGCAAATTTGCCGTTTTTGTAACATTTTGTGATCTGAAACTTTTTCTGGCTCTAACTTCGGAGTCCAAGACTTGAATCGGAAATTTTAGCACCGAATAAAGTGGTGTCATCCGTGGTGGGAGTTAGAAAAAGTCACAAATCATGAAATGTGATTAAAAAACAGCTAATTTAATTTTTTGATTTGGCCAAACACTTTGGGCATCCCTGAATATGCGCTTGTTGTTCCGATTAAGTCTTGTCAACCGTGGTTAGAGCAAAAAAAGTTTTAGATCACAAGATTTGATAAAAACAGCAAAATTATATTTTTCCTATGGCCAAAGACTTTTGGGCTACCCTGCATAGAGGTAGTGATATCATCATAGGAGTCTTTTATAACTTCAGTTTATATTTTTGACTCCTATTGTGGAGAAACGTTTGCCAATGAAAGCAATAATTGGGACGATTATCTGAATGCGATTTGCAAAAAATCATCTTCGGGGGCACCTTAATACGATGTCAAGTGAATTTTAAAGCCCTCAGTGACATGTTCCAAACAATGGAAAATCTACAACCAGCTAAAAGAATTTTGTTATTCTGATTTTTTTCAGCTTATAGAAAAGCATGTCATCCCGTCCTCCCACCACACCAACACACTCTGACTCAATTAAGTCATCTGGGTTGTTCAGCTGGTCAGATTAAATTGTGGTGTGTGTAAAATTTCAAACTTAAGTGAATTTTATGTGTGTAGCAAGTGTAACAACTTGTTTTGTAGTAACAATTTTTTAAGTAACAATTTTTTTAACAATTTTTACAATTTTTTACAAAAGTAACAATTGTAAAGTACAAAAATTTTAACAAATAAACAAAAAAGTACAAAAAAACAAAAATACAAAATAATACAAATAATAATAATATAACAAATATTTAAGACTATATTAATATAATTTTAATAAATAAATAAAATAATAATAAATAATAATAATAATAATAAATAATTTTTTTTAAAAAATAAAAAAAATAATAAATAATAAATAAAATAAAAATATTAATTAAAAATGAAAAATATATAATATTTAATATTTAATAATATAATAATAAATAATTAAAAATAATAATAATAATAAAGATAATATAAAAAATTTTACAAAAAATTTTACAAAAATAACAATTTTTAAGTAACAATTTTTAAGTAACAATTTTTGGCAACCACGGAACTTGATGGAACGGAAATAAAATTTCTGATTTTTTGTAAGGAGAAAGATTTCAAAACCACATTAATTTAGAAATAGACTTGATTGAAGGAATCTATTAAAATATCTTCTTAACATAGCACATTGTGGTTTACCTGTTTCTGAGGATTCCTCGGACGCTGAGGTGAAACCGAGTTTTTCGATTGAGTTTGGGGATAACCACCACCTTGAAGATTCTGAAAAAAATATTTCGGAACTTATATGAAACTGTACGAAAGCTAATTATGTATCAGTTTCAGAAATAATCTTCTGTCGCAATTCCTATCCTCATTGTTTCCAAGAAACGTCCGAACACTGGCAGCATTGTTTTATATGAATCTAAAAAAACGCAATAACTAAACTCTTCAGCGAGATTTTAACAAGTAACGAGTTTCTTTTTGGCAAACTTAAATTGCGCGAATCTTTTCTGGCGAATCAATTGGCTTTCAGGATCGCAAGAAACAATCATTGTGATTTAAGCTACATGTCAAGCCATTCAATAAGCAATTCGTGTTGCCTCGAGAGCGCTAAAACTATGATATTTTTCCCAGCTGTGCCCTAACCAACTGCATATCTTTACATGTATACGAAATCCACATTTCGCGGTTCGCCGTAAAACCATTGACATTTTATTGTCATATGCAGGGAAGTCAAGCTCACTCTAAATTGCATATCTTTTCGAAACACTTGAATTTGTCAGATCAAAAAAGTAATAGCAGATCATTAATTTCCTATCCACCCAAGGTCGAAACATTACCAAGTCAACAGAAATGAAATGTAACAATTGGTCTTTTAAGCGGTGAATTTAGCTTCACACATGCAAGCTTGACACGCAAGATAATATACTTGCTGAGTTATCTAATTACGTTGATGACCTTCATGACACAGGGCATAATTTACTCTCTGAAGCCAAATGACGACGATAACGAGAACACCACAAAATACAAGTCCATACAATATCTGCCCACGATATTCTTAGTTCGTACGACATGCTTGCTGAAAAGATCTATGCCCACTATGGGAGAAATAAGATCACTGCTGAACAGCAGAAATGCTGTAGGCGGTACTCGCAGGTTTCTAAGGATTAGGTGTTGATTGATATTGTAGTTATTGCCAAGCTCACCGTAAATGAAGTCGCATCCACTTCTCTTGCATAGATTATAAGAAAGCGTTTGAATCAGTCCGCCACTCCTGACTTATACTTGTTCTTAACATGTAGAAGATAAACTCGGTGAGTTTGCCATTCCTGGAAAACGCAATGGCAAACTGACGAACAACACTAAAATTCAAATCAGTCAATTCAACCATCACGACGCATCCCATACGATGAGGCGAGGTATATTCGGGGGGGATTCCCTCAGACACCTTTACTTTTTCCCAGCTCTGAAACCACTCCCAAACCTACTCGATGACAAGGCCATGGACACCACACTAAACACAATGTAGCCATCACGCACGCTCTATCACATCTGCTGTAAATGGACGTTATGAATCGCGCGACGTACACCAAATCAAACGTCCAACTGCTCCTCAAATCACAGTAAAATTCTAAGCAGACATTTGCAAGCACTTTAGGCTGATCAAATGCAAAACCATCACATCACCAACGCATCGGGGATTTTGTGGGTTTCGAGCTGCAATGTGACAACGTCATTGAACGCGTGGAGTAGGGAGAAACCAATATATTCCTTGACATCCGGCAGTCACGTCTCATAGACCTGGAACAGGCTTACCAACATCTTGTAATCACACCTCAGTGGCAGAAACATAAACACATACACATATGCAATTCCAAAACTTACATGCACTTATGAATTCATCAAATGATCACAAACTGTGTTGGAGCGACTCCAGCGCGCACGGTTTGTTGAATATGACACATACAGGGTGTCCCGTAAATCAACCACCGAAATTTCACACTGAGTTATGCACCCCCAAAACCCCCCAAAACGGACCCTATTGGGGTATTCATGGGGGAGGTAATATTTCACCCTAGAACTGTCAAATTTTCAGGACAGGTTCTATGTAACGAGTAAAACAAAAAATGTTTCGTGGTGAAAACCGTCCGAGCCTCCAATTCCACGCAATGCTCCCCCAAAAATACAAAAAAAGCCCAATTTGGGGTTGTGACGCACAATGTTACAATGGTAACAGTCGTAACCCCCTAAGAACGAGAAGCTTTTTAGCAGTATTTGAGTGGATACTGCGGAGAAATGGAGGGTCGTATGACTTGTTTCTACTGAACAATTTTTGTTCGTGTATATTTGGGAATCTGCCTGCGAAAAAAGGCTTTAATACTACGACCCCCAATCCCCATATCTCAGTTTCCTCAAAACAACTCCCAAATTGGTTTTTTTGGATTTTTGGGGGGCATTGCGTGGAACTGGAGGCTCGGACGGTTTTGTCACTTAACATTTTTGTTGTACTCGTTACATGGAACCTGTCTGAAAATTTGACAGTTCTAAGGTGAAATATTACCTCCTCCATGAATACCCCAAAAGGGTCAATTTTGGGGGGTTTTGGGGGGCATAACTCAGTAATGGGGGTCAGATCAATTTTCTCCACTGATTAAGTTCGATTTGTTTGGTCCTGGGGAATCTATTCTGATATTTAGGGGGTTTATTTACGGGACACCCTGTATGATATTTCCAAAAATGACATGGACGGCTAGACGAGCCATAGGAAGCACCATCCCCATCCATGTGTTGAGAGTATGAATCTCCGCATGAAGAAAGGTGGGAGAGATATCGTAGACATTGTTAATTTGCAGGAAAGTAAATTTTTGATAGGATATTTTGGGAAAAAAGAGAGAGTCTTCACTACATGATGAAATCAGTTTTGCAGATGCCAAACACACACCACTCAATCTCCAAGAATCAGATTCCACACTTCCTGTCACAACACACTCTCAACTGAGTAATTACGCAATAAATTAGCAAGTATTCGTACACTGATATGGTTCAGGCCCCTTAAATCTCAAGTAGGTAGCCATGTCAACTGCTCTATCACATTTTCCACACTGCGTATCTTCTCAGAATTCAACGTCCGATTCACCATCATCTTGATTGCGTATTCCGGTCACATGTTCCCAGATTGATGCGCATGCTCCATTGCGGAAACATATCCTCTGTCAGCATGTACGAGGAAACTTTTCGAAACGAGGCTCCGTAAGAAAGAAGGTTTGGCTTTTGTCCTACGCGCAAAATTCGTTCAAAGAGTGCAAACCCTCCAGCTATGTGACACTAATCGGGACCGTTTCTGGGTTTCGGTCCAGGCGGGCCTTTGTTCAGGCCTGTCCAGTGTATTACCTTTGAAAAATATATTTATAATGCTTTGGCACATACATATATATCTCATACATGACGTGAGCTTGGGAATTTGCAGTGTATGAATTGTAATTGAAGGGTTTAACCGTGTTTTCAGCAGTTAGAAACTATGCTGCCATACCCTGGGCCATCGTTTCTTCCGGTGGTCTGCGAAGTGCAGTCGCAGGATTCCTTAACTTCATGTAATTCCTTACATTTCTTCAGAGTTTGTCTTCCTCCGTGTTTTCTCCTAATTACCACGATGGCATACCTTTCCAAATTTACATCTATCATTATTTCACATTTCACAAAAATTAAATTCATTTTTATTTTATATTTGATTCTTCTCCCTTTTCAGTAAAATTTATTACCTTAACAAAATAAACAAACAATTATTAATTAACAATTTTTTATTCTAAACAATAAACACCAAACAATTATTACACTAAACAATTATTACACTAAACAATTATTACACTAAACAATATTAGTTATTACCTAAACAATTATTACACTAAACAATTTTAACACTAAATAATTATTACACTAAACAATTATAACACTAAACAAGAATAAAACCAAAATTATTACACTAAACAATAATACACTTAAAAATATAACACAAAACAATTATTACACCAAACAATTATTACACAAACAATTATTACACTAAACAATTATTACACAAAACAGATAGCCAGAAAGACAATAACGTATTTTGTTGACCAACCGTGCCAGATACCGAGTTGTTATTAACATTGGCCATTTGTGAACTCTGAGGAGGGGTGTACCCAGCAGACGTTCCAGAGTGAGAGATGGCTGCCACAGAATCGTATTGTTGCGGCGGTTTTTCCAACGCATCGCTTGGCTTTGTGTCGAGTTGTTTCTTCTTTTGCAAGAAAATACCAAAACAAAAAAGTCATGGAGAATCAACGAGACGAGGACTTTAAGAATGATTTAATAATTTTTTAAAAATTTATCAACATCTAATTATTTTTTCCATATGAAGTTCTAAAAAAAAAAAACCTGTCAATTCCTATTACTGCCGACTCATCGTGCAATTTGCGCAAAAGTGAACACATAGCGTATATCAATAAAGTGAACAAATAATCAAATCATCTGGGATCATTCTGCGTGATTTTTTAGATATGACACACAACCACTCCCGATTGATGAAATAATTTACTCCGACCTCGTAAACTTTGGATTTCGATGATGTCTAATCCCGTTTCGCCAACGTTAACATTGACGCTTCGTCAAAATCGAAATTATGGAATATGTGTTCAAAATTTCGTTCCGCCTTTTCAATTGGTTTATAGGCGATTATTAATTTTACAGCTGCTTTCTTTTGTTTTTT
>JASGXE010009975.1:0-14219 GCA_030068105.1 Sinentomon sp. SZTP_YWyxl
TTGGAATTCATTTGAACTTTAATCACCTTATTCCCTTTGAGTCAGACCACACTCATCTATCGAAGGAGAGTTTAGTTAAATTGAGGTCATAAAGGCGTCCATTATGGCGGACCTGGCACTTAGCATTGTCTATTGAAGTCACAAATTCTCTCTAATGATTGCGTCGGAGGTTCTAACGGAGTCAAAATTTGTTTATAGAAACTTTCGCAGTTTGAAATAAAAGGAATAAAAAATTATCATTGCGCTTCGTGATTACGAGTATATACGAGTTGACACAAAAACCATCGGACAACGTTGTGCCGTGGGAAGATTACTGGGAACGACACTCAAGCACTTTCGTAGCAAAAAATCTGCTCTTAGAGCAGCACCATTGCGATCTTGGTGATGTAGTGGTTTGCTGGCAAATTGTGGGACACACTGTGTATTACATCCAATGGCACACTCTAAATTTCATCTTCGGTATGTAACAACATTCGAACACCAATTTAACGTGGACTTAGATGGAGTGTCTATTCGGAACACTTTTGGAACACCTGAAGTTTTATTGTAACACCATTTTCCTAGAACAAGTTTGGAAAAATGACGAATTTGGGTGTTCCAAATTGTTCGTGTTTTCAAATTTGTGACAGACAATGAAGTTCCAAGAACGCGTCAGGTGCTCCGTTATTGTGGTGAGAAGAACACTTCTATCTATGCCCATCGTTAAAGTGGAATCCCGAAGGTGTTACATGCGGAAACCTTAAAATTAGAGTGTACAGAGATTTCGGGATATAATTTGTTAGCGTTTTGCAAATTGCAGGGAAACGTTTGCCAACTTGTTTCTTTTTCATTTAAAATTGCTGTATGAAGCGGTGTCACATCGCCTTCTTTGCCGTTACATTTCAGATTGTTGAAGTGGAGTCCTCCCTTCATTCATTTCTCCTTCAGTTACATTTCTCACTCCTCTTCGGTCATGGTTCAGTAAAATCCCTTACAGCTGTTTTCAAATCCGTTTAGACAGAGTTATTTTGGCCAATTTACGTGCACTTTTTCGGTCTATAGTTTCAGGTACAACCAATCTGGTGTTAACAAGCTGCGTTTATTCCATGAGTGGTGAACAATCGTTGGGTGAGTTGTTAAATCCTTCGTTGGACACGTTGTAAAAACATAGAAATCGGGTCCTTGATAACTCCAAATCACATCATGGGGCAGACAGACCGGGAGGTAAAATTAATTCCAAGATGCAGCTCATCACCGAATCTGAAAGGTAGTCGTCAATTCCAACTGATCTTGACCTTTTGGGTCTTGATATGCATTTGCGGCCGAAGCATAAATTACAGGTCCTGGGCAATTAACATGCGGAGTGAAGGAGCGATCTATGGCCTTCTACTGAACGAGTTTTTTCATGTTATGAATACAGAAACAGTTTCCATAAGCGATGGTAGCACTGTGATGCAGAACTCCAAACGCAGCAACGCAAATATCCATTTGCATTTCGTCGATTCGTTTACGGTATACGATTTTCCTTCTGACACCAAGCAGTCGTTCAAGTCAGAAAAGACCTACAGAAGTGTATCCGACGATGCCTTTGCTGGGTTACATTCACCTAACTTCGGCTCTGATCTCCCTCTAACGACAATAAAGATTTACAGGCACAATGACGTGCAGGTCAACATGAGGTCGCCTCGCGTTCCCAATGAAGAATATAACGCGGTGACCCCTGAATCAACACTGTCACTGGTTGTACTTCTCATCAACTTTCAACTCTTGCTTCGCCTGCCGAGGCATTTTGGTGTGTTCCCGAACGAACTCAATTCGGTGCTGATCAAATTTGGACGAATTAATTTTCTTGGCATCGGTGCTAAATTCGTCATCGTCGACACAAGTACTGGTGGTGCCAGAAGGGGGAATGACAGGCAAAGGACACCGTTGACAAAGTATGCCCAGTACAGAATGCCTAATGTCTTGCAACTTGAACACAGAGCCGGAGATCTCACGTCTATTGCACGGTTGAACAAATTTTGCACGTCAAATGATGTGCTCATGTCAGACAAGGATCGCGGTTGGCACTTCAGGCCATCGGTGATCGACAAGAGGCGGCCAGTGCACGCTAAAAACACGGGTCAGCTTTTTCCAGATTTGCGATGCATGTTTACCCCCGAACATGATCTGGTTATAACATCAACATCAATGCCGCCTTACGTTTATCGTCCTATCATTGGTCATGATTATGGAAGTGAATACGGAATCTTGGTTGGTGATGTTTTTAATTAACTTTCAGATGTCGAATCTTGGCATGTTTTGGCAGTAATCTTCATTCCATTTGTGGTCAAAACGCATATAGGTACGCATAAATTTGTGAAAAATAATATAGGCCTATGCGTTTATATCCCTTTTGTTCTGATTCATCTTATCCGTTTGTATTGAAACTTTTTGCTCTGATTCATCACATCAGCATGTATTTATGACCGCTCTTCGGACTCATTTTATTCGCATCCATTTATGCCTTTTATTCTGACTGATCTAATCCACATGTGTTTATCACTTTTGCTCTGACTCATCTCATCAGCACGCTTTCATGCTCTTTCTTCTGATTAATCTCATAGGCATGCGTTTATGCCTTTGGTCTGACACATCTCAACCGCATGTGTTCATACTTTGTGCTGACTCATCTCATGACCATGCTATCATGCACTTTCTATGACTCAACTAATCTGCCTTCGTTTATCCGCATGCGGTTGAACGCCCCCATATTTGAACAGCTTACCAAAATCCTGCCATCAAGAGCCTCATCCCGTCCTTGTTACAAATTAGTTTTTTGGCTAATGCGAATACTTTAGATTAAAAAAAATGATTGAAAGATTAACAGGATTATGAAATTTTACTGGGATAACCATTAGATTCCGACGAATATTCACATACACAAGTAGACTCCTTACCGAAATTTTTCCTTACCAGTTCATTATAAACTGAGACGCTGCTAGAATCAATGGCCACCTCGTACACCGCAAAACATCATGAACTCGCGTAACGCCTGAAGTTGCATCAAACATCGTTGAAATTTGACGGCCAGGAAATTTGACGGAAATATTTGCCAGATGTATAAAACTTTCGACTGTGCACTACGACTTTTTGTTTACTCTCAGGGTCAACCTAAAGTCGTTTTACGACTTTTGGTTGACGCGGTGAGAAAACCAAAATCGCTGTTAAAAACAGATGGTACGATTTTGGTTGATCCTGAGAGAAAACCTAAAGCGCTGTTAAAATCAGATGGTACGACTTTTGGTTGACCCTGAGAGAAAACCAAAAGCGCTGTTAAAATCAGATGGTACGACTTTTGGTTGACCCTGAGAGAAAACCAAAAGCGCTGTTAAAATCAGATGGTACGACTTTTGGTTGACCCTGAGAGAAAACCAAAAGCGCTGTTAAAATCAGATGGTATACGACTTTTGGTTGAATCTCAGAGAAAAGCAAAAGCGCTGTTAAAATCAGATGGCACGACGTTTGGTTGACCCTGCGAGAAAACCAAAAGCGCTGTTAAAATCAGATGGCACGACATTTGGTTGACCTTGAGAGAAAACCAAAAGCGCTGTTAAAATCAGATGGTACGACTTTTGGTTGACTCTAAGACAAAACCAAAAGCGCTGTAAAAACCAGATGGGCTGTAAACATCAGATGGTACGATTTTGGTTGACCTTGAAAGAAAACCAAAAGCGCTGTTTAAATCAGATAGTACGACGTTTGGTTGACCCTGAGAAAAAACCAAAATCGCTGTTAAAATCAGATGGTACGACTTTTGGTTGACCCCGAGAGAAAAGCAAAAGCGCTGTTAAAATAAGATGGTACGATTTTGGTTGACCCTGAGAGAAAACCTAAAGCCCTGTTAAAATCAGATGGTTCGACTTATGGTTGACCCTGATAGAAAAGCAAAAGCGCTGTTAAAATCAGACGGTACGACGTTTGGTTAACCCTGAGAGAAAATCTAAAGCGCTGTTAAAATCAGATGGTACGACTTTTGGTTGACCCTGAGAGAAAAGCAAAAGCGCTGTTAAAATCAGATGGTACGATTTTGGTTGACCTTGAGAGGAAACCTAAAGCGCTGTTAAAATCAGATGGTACGAATTTTGGTTGACCCTGAGAGAAAACTAAAAGCGCAGTTAAAATCAGATGGTATACGACTTTTGGTTGAAACTGAGAGAAAACCAAAAGCGCTGTTAAAATCAGATGGTACGACTTTTGGTTGACTCTAAGACAAAACCAAAAGCGATGTTAAAATCAGATGGCACGACTTTTGGTTGACGCTGAGAGAAAACCAAATGCGCTGTTAAAATCAGATGGTACAACTTTTGGTTTTCCCTAAGAGAAAACCAAAAGCGCTGTTAAAATCAGATGTTCCCTGTTTTTCTACAACAGAAGGAAATTTTGAACAGGGGCCATTACAGTCCTCTCAAAATTTAATTTTCATTTTGAAATTTCATTTGATTTCAATTAATTTCCATCTAATTTTAATTAAAATTTTATACTGTAACAGAAAATTTAAATTTAAATTTGATGGAAATTAATTGAAAATTAAATGAAATTTCAAAATGAAAAAATTAATTTAAAATAAAAAATGAAATAAATAAATTCTGCTGTAGTAGAAAATTTGAATTAAAGTTAGATGGAAATTAATTGAAAATTAAATGACATTTCAAAATGAAAATTAAATTTTGAAAGGAAAGTAGATGGCCCCTGTTGCAAATTTTCCATAAAAGTAGAAAATTTGGAACAGGGTTGTCTAATTTTAACACCGCTTGATGCAACTTCATAGTTTTATCAGTAAAGTAACACGGAAGCATTTCTTGATTCTCTGTTAGTTGTTGGAAAGCTTTTCTTCACTACCTTGAGATTTCAGATGTGAATGCTTCCAACAACAGTTAACAACGATCAAATTTTAAATGGCAACTTCAATTTCAGAAAATCAAATCTCATTTTCCTTTTGCTGTGGGAAACACTGAATATATAAAAAAGGAGTTCTAAGAGACAATAAAATCAGCGCCTACAGGCACCTCTGATGGGCCCACTTTTGGATCACGGGAACGATAGTTCCGAAACCGGGGTGGTAGCGAGGATTCCCCTCTATTGCCAATTGTGCTTTACAATTTCAGATTGATGCATGGAATATAATATCAGATCTGTATGGTTTCAAAGTGAAATACGTGAATAGATTCTCGCGACCAGTTGGCCGGCTCAATCTCTACACTATAAGCAACGAGTACATGAAGTTCAACATGATATTGGGAAGAGCCGACATTGCCGTCATGACCCCTTGGACCCTGGCCACTTCTCAATACCAGTCATTTACTTTCCCAACAGACATCAGCAAGCTGAGAATCTTCACACCGGGAGCCGTTGAAATTGCACGTTGGCTGTCCATGCTCAAAGCATTCGACGTCAGCAACTGGACTGCCATCTTGTCGTCAATCGTTGCGTTTTTAGTTTTCTTTGAAACACTTCGATACATAAGATCAGCATATGTAAGTTTGTATTCGTATTTTTGTTTTCGATCCACAATTTCTTAAATTGGCTTGGAACACTTTTCAAATCACGTACTATCCATTAAAAGGTTGATATTATTTCGTGTTCAATCCTAGCTTTTAAAAGGAACGTAAGATACTTCTAAACCATCGATCGTCTTAAAAAAATTGACAACCCTTTCAATCTCAGATTTCCTAAATTAACTTAAAACACTGCAAGCCATCGTCCGCCTTGTGAAATGTTTATGAACTTAACCTAGAAGACTTCTTAGCCTGCCAGTTCCTTGTGAAAGTTCAGTCCTTTCTGGTTCAAAACCCTTTTTCCCCACCTTTCCACAAAGAGCTTATGAAACTATCGGCCGGCACTGGTAAGTCCAATTATCACTTTTCCTCGGGGATATATGTATTGCAAGGTGGACCTTGATTACAGGAATAAAACTTCGAAAAGGGAGTTTGGTCATTTAAAAGCACGCTTCAAATGCTGCTGCAACATTGAACTTGAATGACTGAAGCATTGAAGCATTGAAATCAGAAAAAGATTAAAAATTCTCCTAAATACTCGTAATATACTCGTAAAAAGATTCGTACCATCTGCGGTTGCTGAATAATTCACTTAACTTTTTCTGAAAATTACGCAGCGAAATTTATGCGTAGAATGAAAATTATTTTCACTTTTTCACTTTTTGAAATTCATTACCGAATCAACCGAATTGCT
Source organism: Sinentomon sp. SZTP_YWyxl (assembly GCA_030068105.1). NCBI lineage: Eukaryota > Metazoa > Arthropoda > Protura > Sinentomata > Sinentomidae > Sinentomon > Sinentomon sp. SZTP_YWyxl. The sequence goes on from JASGXE010009975.1 coordinate 6,211, forward strand.
TTCGTGTGTGTCGCTGATGCCATGCTGCCTGTGCTCTCGTAGAAACGTCTAAAGTTTCGGCGATACTTTAAAATGTTAACGTACATGGCATGGCCAAACTTGTTATTAGAAAAATGGCAATAAGTGCAAATAAGTAATTGCAAACTTTTTTATCAAGTAAAATAATTTTAAAAAAGAACATTTAATTACTTTTAATAACATCACAAATAATTAATTTGCAAATTTGTGAATGATAAGGTATATGGATAAATTTGTAATTTTTAAGATTATGAGATCCATTTAATCAACTAGAGTCTACGAATGTTTCTCTATTAGAAGTCAAAATTACCATTATCTAAGCCGAGATCAAATTAACAATTTAGGCTACACAACATTGTTATTGAAACCAACAAACAGTTCCACCATAAAACCGTTGAATGGGAGCATTTTCTAAAAAGGAATCAAAAGTAATATAAGTTGATACCAACATCCTCCTCGAATTCTATCTGAAGTTTGTGTTGGTTGCTGCTCAAAAGTTGAGGACAATAATGAAAAACAAAAAGTTCCACCCGATTAATATCAAAGTTACCGGAAATTTAAGTGGAATCAGGGGCATAAAGAGGTAAGGTCATTGATTTATCTTTTTTGAAAAAGTTAGAACTTCTATTATACCACCTTCGTAATTCTTTACTTTTTTGTTTTTAATAGTTTAGCAGTAAAGTAACGCTACCCTCCATTTTAATAAAGAGACTTTTTGCGAAAACAAAAAGGTTGTCATATTAACCTCCAAAATACGCGAAAAGATTTGTGATAAAGCAAAGGTCAAAAGAAAGTCCATGGACCAATCCTCTTCATTTACAAACCAGTTGCACAATGGCGGCTTTTCCTTCGTGAAAGGGTCACCATCCTGATCCCCAACGGATTTAACGGATTTTTACGGGCAACTCTAACGATTGGTAACCGGAAACTCCGAAACATGGAGTTTCTTATCTCTCAAAAAATGACCTTTCTTGGCTCTCAAATTCAAACCAAAATTAATATTCCCCCTCAAAATATTTTTCCAAATTCCTCTTTTGGGATTTTGAAAACCTTCGTCTGATTTCAGCATTTTTTGGTCTCTCCTCCTTTCAAACGAATTCTTCAATCGGCTTTTTTTCCTTTCCTTCCCTTTCCCCCAGACTAGAGGTGAGTCGGAACATCTGGTTCGTAAATCGGAATCGGAACGGAACTTCGGAATTCCGAAAAAGTCGGAATTTTGCAAAACTTTCCGAATTCCGTAAATCCGGAATTGTGCCGAAACTTTCGGAAGTGTGAAAACCTGACATTTTTCCTGGTGTTCGAAGTTCCGGTAGGGTGGATTGTTCCAAACAGCGGATTTGTTTCCAAGATCTCCATTTTCTGAAAGGCCAGAAGGGCCTTTTGACATCATCGCAACGCCAAAAAAGCAGAAAGACCCAATCGAGACTCCGATTCCGGAAAAAAAATCCGATTCAGATTGTAGTTCCGATTCCGATCGCAGTTCCTTTTTCGGAATGTTTTCCGATACCGAAAAAATTCCGATTCCGAAAAGTTCCGATTCCGTTCCGTCCTTGCGAAGTTCCGACCCGATTGGGGCCCGGCCCATCTTCAAATTTAGAATTCCGCTCAGCCCTACTCCAGACTACCATTTTGCACAGAAACAAGAGAAAAACGTTGTTTCGAATGTTTCACATTTTTATATTATTTTTTCGTTTGCATTTTAACTCCAGGATTTGTTCCACGAAGGTTATCAAGCGCTTCCTAAGTTGACACCAAACATTGATGGCCTCGATAGCAATCGGAATTACCACTTTTGCATCGATCGGCTGCTGACGCGGAAAAGCGTTTGCATAATGAGCGACAATTGGTTCATGGCTCTGATCGCCCTCTATCCAAAGCACGATATCTTAGATACTGGAAAAATTCGTTTCGGCGACCACGTCATTGGACAATACGGACACGCATGGGCTTCGAGGAAGAACCACCCGATGGCAAACTTCATCGACATGATACAGTTGCGTTTGAAAGCAGCCGGCGTTTTCCAACATCTGGAGAGCAAATGGTTTTCTCGCTTCTTGAAGGAAGTTTTGGCAGGCCAGCAACGCCTGAAGCCAAATTTCCACGCCTCCGCTCATCATAGTAACATTTGGAAGGAAGAATTTGAAGTTACAACCAATCCCACGATAACAGTTGAACACCTCCTTGGAGCGTTCGGCGCTATTAGCCTTGGGTTAACATTGTCAATCTTGGTGTTTTGCTTTGAAGTGCGAAAAATGATGTTCAGTGTTGTTCATTTCAAGTTGATTGACTTTTTTTCTAAAAGTGGGCAAATTATCAGTTGAATGAAACTCAATTGGGGGGAATTTTAATTTTAACGAATAAAAGACTGGTCGATCGTTAACCACCACCGATTTTCCTCTCACAGCTTCAGTTTAACGAATAAAAACAGGCAGATAGCACAACACTATAACATTTCCCTCCTCTGGCTTTCAATGAGTGAAACACCGGTAGATACTACAACACCATCACGTTTTCCCCTTCTTTAGCCTCATTTCAGAGAATAAAAGACCGGTAGATCCTTTAAACGCCAAAACGTTTCCCTCCTCTAGCTACGTTTTTACAAATACGAGACCTTTAGATGCTGCAACACCATAACGAAAAGCAAATTACGTTGCCCAACTCTGGCCTCATTTTAACAAATATAATTGCAATAGATACTATAATCCATTCCGTTTACACTTCCTCCAGCTTCATTTTAACGAATAAAAGACAAATCACAACAATACCAATACTTTTCCCGGCGCTAGCTTCATTTTAAAGAATAAGGTCCCACAAAGCCTTTCCGTTTCCTTCCACTAGCTAAATTTTATCGACTAAAAGGCTGACAGATCTTACAACTTCAAATTATTACCCTCCTTTAGCTATATGATAACGAAAATAATACAGGTAATTACTGCCACACCAATACATTACCCACCTTTTAGCTCATTTTGAAGAATGAAAGGTCGGTAGATCCTCAATCCCATTGCCATATCATAGAACTATATTTGTTAACAAGAATTCACAATGCCATTGCGCTTCCTTCCACCAGATCCGTTTTAACAAATAAAAGACGGGTAGATCATAAAACACCAACACGTTTCCTTCTAGCTTCATTTTAGAAAATAATAGACCAATAGATCCCACACAAAACGCAAAGGGTTCCTCCTACTCAAGCTTATTCAAACAACCAAAAAACCGGTATATCCTACAGCAACATTCAGTTTCCCTCTTCTTAGTAGGTAGCGGAATGAAAGTATAGAGGCAAGCTGCTGTAGACTCTAGACTCTAGACTCTAGACTCTAGACTCTAGACTCTAGACTCTAGACTCTAGACTCTAGACTCTAGACTCTAGACACTAGACTCTAGACTCTAGACTCTAGACTCTAGACTCTAGACTCTAGACTCTAGACTCTAGACTCTAGACTCTAGACTCTAGACTCTAGACTCTAGACTCTAGACTCTAGACTCTAGACTCTAGACTCTAGACTCTAGACTCTAGACTCTAGACTCTAGACTCTAGACTCTAGACTTTAGACTCTAGACTCTAGACTCTAGACTCTAGACTCTAGACTCTAGACTCTAGACTCTAGACTCTGGACTCTAGACTCTAGACTCTAGACTCTAGACTCTAGACTCTAACTCTAGACTCTAGACTCTAGACTCTAGACTATTGACTCTAGACTATAGACTCTACACTCTACACTCTACTCTACACTCTACACTCTACACTCTACACTCTACACTCTACACTCTACACTCTACACTCTACACTCTACATTCTGCACTCTACACTCTACACTCTACATTCTAGACTCTAGAATCTAGACTCTAGACTCTAGATTCTAGACTCTAGACTCTAGACTCTAGACTCTAGACTCCAGACTCTAGACTCTAGACTCTAGACTCTAGACTCTAGACTCTAGACTCTATACTCTAGACTCTAGACTCCAGACTCTAGACTCTAGACTCTAGACTCTAGACTGTAGACTCTAGACTCTAGACTCTAGACTCTAGACTCTAGACTCCAAACTCTAGACTCCAGACTCTAGACTCTAGAATCTAGACTCTAGAGTCTAAGTCTAGACTCTAGACTCTAGACTCTAGACTCTAGACTCTAGACTCTAGACTCTAGACTCTAGACTCTAGACTCTAGACTCTAGACTCTAGACTCTAGACCCTAGACCCTAGACTCTAGACTTAGACTCCAGACTCCAGACTCCAGACTCTAGACTCTAGACTCTAACTCTAGACTTGGACTCTAGACTCAGACTCTAGACTCTAGACTCTAGACTCTAGACTCTAGACTCTAGACTCTAGACTCTAGACTCTAGACTCTAGACTCTAGACTCTAGACTCTAGACTCTAGACTCTAGACTCTAGACTCTAGACTCAGCTCTAGACTCTAGACTCTAGACTCTAGACTCTAGACTCTAGACTCTAGACTCTAGACTCTAGACTCTAGACTCTAGACTCTAACTCTAGACTCTAGACTCTAGACTCTAGACTCTAGACTCTAGACTCTGGACTCTAGACTCTAGACTCTAGACTCTAGACTCTAGACTCTAGACTATAACTCTAGACTATTGACTCTAGACTATAGACTCACACTCTTTCCAATTATTAACTCACATCTCACTCTACACCACCTCCACCTTAACTTACACTCAATTCGACTCTACATCTACACTCTACATTCTAGACTCAAACAACTCGACTCTAGATTCTAACTCTGACCTTAATCTGACTCTAACTCCAACTCTAGATTAGACTCAGACCTGAACTCTAACTCTGACTTAACTCTGACTCTGACTGATCTAGATTAGATCTAGATCTAAAGTAGATCTAGATCTAGTTAGATCTAGATCTAGACTAAATCTAGACTCCAGATCTAGATCCAGATCTAGATCTAGAATCTAGATCTAGAGTCTAGAGTCTAGACTCTAGACTCTAGACTCTAGACTCTAGACTCTAGACTCTAGACTCTAGACTCTAGACTCTAGACTCTAGACTCTAGACTCTAGACTCTAGACCCTAGACCCTAGACTCTAGACTCTAGACTCCAGACTCCAGACTCCAGACTCTAGACTCTAGACTCTAGACTCTAGACTCTGGACCCTAGACCCTAGACTCTAGACTCTAGACTCCAGACTCCAGACTCCAGACTCTAGACTCTAGACTCTAGACTCTAGAGTCTAGAGTCTAGACTCTAGACTCTAGACTCTAGACTCTAGACTCTAGACTCTAGACTCTAGACTCTAGACTCTAGACTCTAGACTCTAGACTCTAGACTCTAGACTCTAGACTCTAGACCCTAGACTCTAGACTCTAGACTCCAGACTCCAGACTCCAGACTCTAGACTCTAGACTCTAGACTCTAGACTCTGGACTCTAGACTCTAGACTCTAGACTCTAGACTCTAGACTCTAGACTCTAGACTCTAGACTCTAGACTCTAGACTCTAGACTCTAGACTCTAGACTCTAGACTCTAGACTCTAGACTCTAGACTCTAGACTCTAGACTCTAGACTCTAGACTCTAGACTCTAGACTCTAGACTCTAGACTCTAGACTCTAGACTCTAGACTCTAGACTCTAGACTCTAGACTCTAGACTCTAGACTCTAGACTCTAGACTCTAGACTCTAGACTCTAGACTCTAGACTCTAGACTCTAGACTCTAGACTCTAGACTCTAGACTCTAGACTCTAGACTCTAGACTCTAGACTAGACTAGACTTTAGACTCTAGACTCTAGACTCTAGACTCTAGACTCTAGACTCTGGGCTCTAGACTCTAGAGTCTAGACTCTAGACTCTAGACTCTAGACTCTAGACTCTAGACTCTAGACTCTAGATTCTAGAGTCTAGACTCTAGATTCTAGACTCTAGACTCTATACACTAGACTCTAGATTCTACATTCTAGACTCTAGACTCTAATCTCTAGACTCCACAGTCCAGAGTCCAGAGTTCAAAGTCCAGAGTTCAGCGTCTCTGTTTCATAGTTTTTTTACTGTGGCTAGGACCGTGGCGAATCAATCTGTGAAAGAGATAATGGTATTTGTTGATTGATGTTCCATAGCATTTTTACTGTGGCGAGGACCGTGATGAGTCAATCTGTGAAAGAGATGCCGGGTATTTGTTGTTTGATGTTCCATAGCATTTTACTGTGGCGAGGACCGTGGTGAGTCAATCTGTGAAAGAGATACCGGACATTCTTGATTGATGTTCCACAGCATTTTTACTGTGGCGAGGTCAGTGGTGAAAGAGATGACGGCATTTTTTGTTTGATGTTCCTTAACATTCTTACTGTGATGAAGACTGGTGAGTCAATCTGTGAAAGAGATGACGGGCATTTGTTGTTTGATGTTCCATAGCATTTTTACTGTGGCATTTTACCATAGCATTTTTACATTCGTTGTTAGTTGTTCCTTAGCATTCTTACTTTGATGAAGACCGGTGATTCATTCTGTAAAGAGATGCCGGGCATTTGGTGTTGTTTGTTCCATAGCATTTTACTGTGGCGAGGACCATGGTGAGTCAATCTGGGAAAGAGATGCCGGGCATTTATTGTTTGATGTTCCATAGCATTTTTTCTCTGGCGAGGACCGTGGTGAGTTAATCTGTGAAATCGATGCCGGGCATTTGTTGTTTGATGTTCCTTAGCATTCTTACTGTGACGAAGACCAAAGAATCAATCTGTGAAAGATACGTCGGGCATTTGTTGTTTGATGTTCTATAGCATTTTTACTGTGGCGAGGACCGAGGTGAGTCAATCTGTGAAAGAGAAGCTGGCGTTTGTTGTTTGATGTTCCACAGCGTTTTTACTGTGGCGAGGACAGTGGTGAGTCAATCTGTGGAAGAGATGCCGGGCATTCGCTGTTTGATGTTCGTTAGCATTTTTACAGTGACGAGAACCGTGGTGAGTCAATCTGTGAAAGTGATGCCGGGCATTTGTTGTCTTATATGGACCTTAGCATTTTTACTGTGACGAGGACCGTGGTGAGTCGATCCGTGAAAGACATGCCGGGCATTCTCTGTTTGATGTTCGTTATCATCACCGTAGAGAGGACCCTGAGTCAATCTGTGAAAGAGATGCTGGACATTTGTTGTTTTATGTTCCAAAGCATTTTTACTTTGGCGAGGACCGCGGTGAGTCAATCTGTGAAAGCGATGCCGGGCATTTCTTGTTTGACGTTCCTTGGCATTCTTACTGTGACGAAGACCGGAGAGTCAATCTGTGAAAGAGATGCCGGGCATTTGTTGTTTGATTTTCCATAGCATTTTTATTGTGGCGAGGACCGTGGTGAGTCAATCTGTGAAAGAGATGCCGGGCATTTGTTGTTACATGTTCCTTGGCATTTTTATTGTGGCGAGGAACCTGGTGAGTCTAACTGTGAAAGATATGTCTGACATTTGTTTTTTATGTTTGTCATCATTTTTGCTGTGTTGGTGACCGTCGTGAGACATTATAACACGAGGAGCGTACACTAGCGGAATCTAATTGACCCCCCTAGAATGCAGCAGCGGGGGCCTTAGCAGAAAAAACAAAATTATATATTTGCGTCGACTTGCAGCAAACGGTACCAACAAACTTATTTGTTACCAACTCAAAAACAGTCCCACGCATGGAGATTCAAATGCTGAATCTGAAATATTGGAAATTCATTTTGAACTTTGAAACGCAGAAACCTTATTCGCTTTGAGTCAGACCATACTCATCTATCGAAGGAGAGTTTAGTTAAATTGAGGTCATAAAGGTGTCCATTATGGCGGTACCTGGCACTTAGCAATGTCTATTGAAGTCACAAATTCTCTCTAATGATTGCGACGGAGGTTCTAACGGAGTCAAACTTTGTTTATAGAAACTTTCGCAGTTTGAAATAAAAGGAATAAAAAATTATCATTGCGCTTCGTGATTACGAGTATATACGAGTTGACACAAAAACCATCGGACAACGTTGTGCCGTGGGAAG
>JASGXE010009976.1:0-16861 GCA_030068105.1 Sinentomon sp. SZTP_YWyxl
TGATGCTTTCATGCATCGGTTTGTTCGGCCAGGACCCTTGGAAGCTTTTTTCTTGATCTTGGCAAGGTCCAAATTCTGCTGGCAATTACTTCACTGGAATTTTGTTTTCAGCATTGTCACAAAGATTTCGTTTTGCGTTTGAGTTCAGACTAATCGGGGGTCAGTGACACAGTTTCGTTTTTAATTGCAACCGCATGCGATAAAACCGGCCTTATGACGTCAATGCAGCACGACCGACGTCCATATGTCGCACAGACCCGAGCGCTTGGTGATCTCGGAGGTCGAGATCATCATCATCATCATCATCATCGTGGAGTCATATGGACTGATAGCCATTCGGCTGGTGGTCCGACCTTTTACCTTGTTGCACACACCTTGGGCTCGCAAGGAGAACTATGCCCCATAATCGTAGCCCAATTCTGCTCTGCATTCAACTGAAACGACTCGGACCAGTTTTCCGGCGTATACACGCCAACCCGCAGGTTTCCCGGAGAGAGTCATGCTCTGCAGAGCAGTGATGTGCGACTTGTGAGATGTGGCTTCTCTGTTGTGTAACCTGCCAAGCCACTGTCTTGGACTTGGAGCTAGGTGTTCTTTAACGTGCGCAGTGTGATACTGTACACGGGACCTCCTTCTTAAAGTCCCATCCGAAGGACTAAGAGACTGGCCACTAAGTCTCTCTTTCCGACCTCATTTACTGTGCCTCGCCCAGGGAGGATGCACCATTTGTGCCACAGTAAATTTCGTGCCCTGACGGGGAATCGAACTCGGTCCACCTGGGTGGGAGTCCAATGCGCTAACCACTGCGCCACGAGGTTCGGACAAGAGATCATCAGGAGGTGAGTGATAAAGAAAAAAAATTCTTCATCCATCCGTGCACATCATAAATCTTCTCAGTTTGGACTGTGCTTGCAGCACTCATTTGCAGATCACGGCCGATGTTTGACCACATTATGCGAAGAACGCCGTAAAAAGATTTTCCTTTCGTGGAAAGAACCGGTTGAATCTGGCTGCTGGTTGTTTCCCACCAGGTAGTGAATGCTGCATTGCATTTATCCACATGGTGAGTGCTGCAGAATCAAAATGCTGATGGTTCGATCCAATCCAATGCTTCAGTATGATAAGATATTCTGGGTTATGCAAACAGCATAGATAAGATGGACGACCACTGTGCGCAATACCTGAGGGGCCTTTTCCAATTGTGGGTATCTTCAATCTTGCTCTGTGTCTTGTCAGGCGAACATTTGTTTTTTAATTCTGGATTGATTTTCTGCAGGGTGTGCAAAAATCGGCGAAAAAAACTGCCACTCACTGGTGTGTTGGCAGCACAATCCAGTGCTGTTGGCATGTGGCAGACAACAGGTGTGAGGAAATGGTAAAAGACTTTCCTTGAAGATTTCCTTCCACTTCCACATCCTCTCTTTATTTGGCCCGCAAGTTCGATTGGGCTGCAAGGAGGAGGTTTTTTTATCTGGTCCTCACTCACGGACCAGGTTTTCCCCTACCTCCAGCGCGACGCGATATGCGAACGACTACGCTGGTTCCAGCTTCATCAGCTGGTGCAAATAAAAAAAAAGTTGAAAAATCGGACATGGTTGAGATGACGGTGCTCAGAAAACAGAGCTGCTACAAGGATTGGGAAACTCATGAAAAGAGGGCTTGCGGCAAAATTGTACCATTTCATCTGCCATGCCGGAGATTATGTACCAAAAATGAAGAGTGAAACAAACCTTTCTGATGGAGACATGTTTTTCTTTTTTGTCGCATTGTGAACAAAAATAATTTATCTTTTGTTTCCCTTGCAAAGCATTTTTCGGTCATTTTCTGAATAAATTTTTGAGATAACTATTGCGGAGAATGCTTCTGGAAAAGATGCCGTAAGTTTTTGGAAACGGTTCGAAACAAAACGAAATACGAATGTAATCGAGTGAATTTTTCATTCATTATGGCCAAGGAAACGGTAGATAAATGCGTTATTGGTCGGCAACGGACAAGCGGATTTTTTGAAATTTCCGTTTCCCCGCAGACAGACAGAAGACTTGCAAAATGGTTGAACAGTGACAAACGGAAAGTAAACTCGTTTTCCCTTTTGATGGACTGTTGGTTGAAAATGCGGATTGTTGCTGTTTATCAAATTCTGCGGAACTTTGGTGTGCTTATCAGTGATCGCCCGCGGCGCAAGCTTGCCAACACCATGTTTCGATTTCCTGCAACAAATTCCTTCAGGCCATGGAACGTTTGCTTGTGTGTGTTTCATCGCGTTTTTCTGTCAGATTCCGCTTGTATCTTTTGCAAGCTGGTCGGGATAGGGAGCAGGTTAACGGTGTTTTCTATCCGTAAGGACGGTTTAATCGACCCCCACCGGCCATTGAACCTCGACATCACCAGCTAGATCGAAAATAAATGAGATTGTTTACGTTTTATTTTTGCCTGATTTGCCAAGCAGAGGCGCGGGGTAGACCCAATATTTCTTGCGAATGCATGAATGCCATGGTCTCGAATTCGAATTGTCGTCCAAAAGGGTAATTTGTTTCACGAACAAAATGACCTTTAACCTGAGACACGGCCCATAATCATCATCATCTTCATTGTTTGACATCATGAGCTGGTACGAACCTTGCTGCATACCTTGGGCTCACAAGGAGAACAATGCCCCATAATCGCAGCCCAATTCCGCTCTGCATTCAACGGAATCATTCATTCATGGACACACAGGCAACCGTTTTTCTGCGCGAGTATGGAGTTCGTCATCAGGGATGGGCAAGGTAGGGTACCTTAGAGGGGGGTAAAGAGGTCTTCGACGGAGGGGGGGTTGGGCACCGAAAATGCAGGGGGTCTGGGGGGCGGCAGCCCCCAGGGTCTGGGGGGCTTGTGGGGGACAGCGTCCCCCAAAAGCTGATGCTTTTTTGAAAAATTAGGGGTCCTCAGATGCCATTTTACGACATTTCACGTCCTTTTTTTCTTATCCTGGAGGGTTTGCAGTTGCAATAGATGGAGCAAGGAAATATCTGTCAGACACGACTTTCTGGATGAGTTTTTTTTTTCATTTTACCATTTTCTGTAAATCACAACAGAAAGTACCTACAAAAGAAACAGAATGTTGCCATTGAAGTCCTGGGGTGTGCAGGGCACACACCAGGACATCGGGACTCCGGCCAAGGGTCCCCTCGGAAAAAGGCTAGGGAGGGGGTAACATCAGCCGAAGGTCGAGGTTACCCCCCCATCCCCGAGCCTTTTTCCGGCAGGGGAATCAGGAATTACAAAAGAAACAGAATGTTGCAATTGAAGTCCTTCCTGGTGTGTGCAGGACACACGAGGACTTTGGCCAAAGGTACCCTTGGAAAAAGGCTGTGGTTTTCTGGAAAAAGGCTGTGGTTTTCTGGAAAAAGGCTGTGGAAAAAGCCAAAGGCCGAGGTTACCCCCCTGGCCTTTTTCCGGCAGGGGAATCAAAAAGGAAGTAGGTACAAAAGAAACAGAATGTTGCTATTGAAGTCCTTCCTGATGTGTGCAGGGCATACACCAGGAAGGACTTCAACAGCAACATTCTAGGGTAGGGGGGTAATCTCTGCCAGGGTTACCCCCCCAAGGTCGAGGTTCCCCCCTAGCCTTTTTCTGGCAGGGGAATCAAAACAGAAAGTCTTGGTGTGTGCCCTGCACACACCAAGACTCTTTTCCCACCTTTTTCCGATGGTACCGTCGGAAAAAGGCCGGGGGGGGTAACCACGGCCGAAGGCCAGGGGGTAACCCCCCCTACCCCCCCTATGCCCAACCCTGTTCGTCATGAGGAACACCTCATGGGATCGCTTCAAAATGGGCTCGAAACTGCCGCGTAAAAATCAGAAAACACTGGACTCACTGACGGGATGTTTCTTTTTTGCATTGGCGGCAGGTTGCTTGAGCCTTCATGAACGATGCTGCAAGCATTTTTAGGAACCACATCATACAATAAGTATACTTAGTATTTTTCTTCTATGACCACATGCCTGGTGAAAATCGAAAGAAGCGCACATTTCTGCAGTGGTCGCCGGTGTCAACATTTTGTGTGGAAGTTCATGGGGTTGGAAAGAGACCTACACAGTGTTTTATCTCAATGGCTTGCTCTCTTCAAACATAAACATAACACTGAAGAATTGTGTTGTTTGGGTTGCTTTGGAACAACGAGCACAGTTATTGTCTTTCGTTGTTTTATGACTCGTGTAGAGTAAACTATCGATCGGTTCCATTTTATTTGAAGAGTGGCAGTTGAGATTTTATGTTCGAATAGCTCGGCTATGTCTGATGCGTATGGCGAACGAAAGTGCGTCGGAAACCTCGGAATTTTCTTGTCAGCTGCGAGCATGCAGTATCTGGTTTCTTCCACAGAAAGCTGCGGAAAAGCCGCTTTCCATTCTCAACCGACGTCATGAAATATCGATGACGTCAGACGCTCTTACGTCACAGATGTTCCACTTTCGCTTGTTCCGCTGGAGAATGGGATTTGAAAGTCGGAGAAACTGAAGGGATTTCGGCGAGAAGGGCCGCTGGAACTTGCATGAAATGCAGTGCATGGTTTTATGGGATCCGCACTTCATTGCTGCTTGGCTTCATGCCCTGCTCTGCTTGGCTTTCTGTTTATGCCTGTTGGTCTCCTCTTTGTGAAAGCTGTGCTGTTGAAGTGCTCACACATGGGAAAATTGCAACCGTTCAGATTTTTTGGCAAAACTGGGCTGCAGAAATTTAAGATCCTCTTTTGCCAGCGAGGTCAAAATCTGACGCATCCAGAACGCTTTGTTGAAATCTGGCGCTTTCATTTCGACCGCCTTCATGCGAACAAAAACGAAAGAAAAAAGGGTTATGTCGCTTTTTCGGGAGGGGGGACAATTGAAAACGGAAAATTGAGGACGGACAATTCAGCTCAACAAACAAGAGTGCGCCGGACAATTCAAGTCAATGTGCCGGACAATACAACTCAGGGCCACACCTCTTCAGTACAGGGTGTTGAAAAAAAATAAATCACAGCATAATCGTCATCGCGACGAGCAATACAGGGTGTCTCGCATTTAAACACCTAATCGTACTTCGATTTTTCGTTTTTTGAAAAACTAAATTGAAATCTGAGTAAACTCCCAACTGAGTCCAAGTATTGTAAACTGAGTCCAAGTATTGTTAGGGCAGGCTGGGTTGGTTCGGTTAGGTTTGATCCCCTTCCACATGATCACAGCACTATGTTATTGAGTTCGTCAAAAAAACCAATCAAACTACACCTGGCCTAACCAAACCTAACCTACCCTTACCTGACTTCTCCTGACCTTTCCTAACCTCGCCTTATTCCCTGACCATACTGCTGGGCATTGCCTCAGATTTTCAATTCAGTTTTCCAAAAAAAGCTGAAAATCAAAGTACGAACAGGTGAATAAAAAGGCGAGACACCCTGTATTGCTCGTCGCGATGACGATTATAGTCTCGTGTGATTAAATTTTTAAATTTCCAAGACCCTGTACACCGACGTGGTGTGATCCTGAGTTGCATTGTCCGGTGCATTTGGATTGTCCGGCAAATTGAGTTGAACACTCCGGCACACTCTTGTTTGTTGAGTTGAATTGTCTGTTCTCAATTGTCCCCCCGTAAAACGACAAAACCCATAAAAACGACAAAACCCATAAAAAGTTTCGGAGACAACAGTTTTATGGCAGAACGTCTGCATGAGTCATTTTCCCTCCGCCACTTTACGCACCAATCGAAGGCGTTTTCAACGATGTGCTCACAAAAATATTGTTGCTTTATGCAACATGCATTGAAGGTGTCCAGATGCAGGCCTATTTTTGTTGCATCATCTAAAATGTCAGCGGGGGTTTGTGAGCAAATGGGTCTGTTGTCCTTCCATATTTCAACCACCTTGAGATTTCAACCAAGCTGATTGGTCGACATCCGGAGGTGGTGTTGATCGAAGGCAGGTGTCGGGACAAAAAACCTGGGCATTTCCAGGATGTTTCATGCTGGTGTTTCAAGCAACACTCAGACGTCTCTTTCCAAAGCCTTGAAAAAGTCTTTTCACCGTTTGTCGTTTGAATTGATCCCCTTTCTGATCACACCCGAATTTCTTTCAGAACCTTATTCTTGTGGCTCCTAACTGGTTGCTGCACACAGCAACATTCGAGAAGCCCTGGCTGAAGACTGACTTGAAGTTCCTGCAATATTGGGATGTGGGGATATTCTGCTGTGTGATTTGTGACAATCGCGCTTTTCATTTCTGCTGGCTTCAGAGACTGTTGCATCTCCCACGAATTGTGTGCATGAGTTGCACCGGTACCGGTTGACTCTTCTTACTGTGTTTCTCTCCAAACCTAGATTCTCTTCACCTGCGCTGAATTTCTCTTCAGTTTTCAGAAACAGTTTTCTTCTCTCACCCGGCACCGATTCTCTGTCACGACGAAGGAATGACTGTACAGGGTGGCTAATTTAAAAATTTACATGGACATCAACCTGCTGGCACATCATTGATTGTCATTCATCAGCAACACGACTCGGCACCACGGTTTTGGTGGCGGGGAAAGACTGAAACAATCATAAGGTTTTCACACACGTCAGGTTTCCGCAACTCCGGGAATCGTTGCAATTTCCTGAGGTTCAATGTGGTATTCGTTTTCTGTTCCAGTCAGGACGCAATGCCGGGAAGTGTGCGCGTTTGGGTCTTCTTTGTGTGTGTGGTGTCTTGTCTTCTTTTGCCAGGCTGTTCTGTGCTTCTCTGGCATTTTGTGTGCCAGGCCTTCTCGGGTCCCCCCGGATTGCGAACTGGTGGAAATTGCCGTCTGAAGATGTAAGCCATGCATGCGCACAGCTGGTTTGCGGATTTCGATCGTTTCTGACTCTGGCAAACGACCGGAATTCTACCCGGCTTCTGCCGCTGGTCTGTCTTCGCGCTCGACGCTCTTGTACCGCATTGGCCAACTTCGTGCGCCTGCTTTCCGCCGTTCCGACTTTCGAGGCCGCATTGAATTGCAAAGCAGAGCGCCTTTTGCCTGTCTCTGTCGTTGAACGCCTTCTGTCCGTCCGCTGGAACTGAAAAATCGGCCCGTCAAGGGAAGAAGATTCCTTGGGTAGTCTTGCAGGAGACCGGTGTGAAATTCAGAAGCGTCTTTTCGGACGTCATGTTGAGGAAAGGGTGATCTTCCAGCGAACATCTTTCTTTTCTGGTTGATTTCCAAGTTCATTGCGACTGCGAGGTGGTGATCATGGTTCATTTGAAATTTGCCTTTGGTTCCCGTGTTCCTCTGGAATAACGCTGCTCGTTCGGCGGACACTTGCTCGCTTGCCAGCCTGATTCGATCTTTGACTCCGCTCGCCGAAACTTGCCGTCGGGCTGATAAAAGGAAGATATTGGCTTGCCCCACACTGCCGTGCCGTCAATCACAGGAAATTTCCGTTGACGGCAACTCAGCCTCCAAAATTCAGATGGTTGGGCTGCATTGAAGTTTGAAATTGCGTTGTCGTGGCTGCAGTTCCATTGGCTGGTCTGGTCTGAGTTGGAACAAATTGGCACATTTTGCAAAGTCGGAGGATTTCTCCGCGAGTGCGGGTCCAGTGGTGCCGGTGTTGCACACATTTTCGCCGTCGCAAGTGACTCAAGGCCACGCAACGAATAGGTACCATTGCCGATCGCCGTTCCGTTTTGATACATTTGAGAAAGAACGGCGTAAACTCATTTCGAGTGGACTCCATTACCCACTTCTTGTATCATCGCAGCCACAGATCAGAAAAGCCACCTCGTGCGTTTATTGTCTTGGCTGTTTCCATGCCAGTTCAGCCGGTTGACTTGCCCTTCGCCAGTCAGTAATCAAGTCGGCAGGCCACCGCTTGGACGCAGATCCCTTCGGTGATTTCGTCCGTGTTCGTTGAGCTTGTCGCATGTTCCAACACTGCCAGGTATCTGGAAATCTTCTGGTGCCCTGGTGTCTGGCGTTGGTGTCGGAAAGCACAAGCAACTCTCACACGCCGCCTGCATCGATCAACTGTTGCCTGCTGGCTAGATCTTCCTCAGGCCGTGGACGGTGCTGCTCAGGTGCCCCACCTGTCAGGTAGCATCCCGCGAACGTTTTCGGCGTCAACTTCTCTCCTCGCCTTGTGAGATAATAAAAAACCCGCTTTTGAATTGCAACTGCCATCAAGAAGTGAAGTTACATCAAAAGTTCTGTGATCGCACAGCAACCACGTGATTTAAGTGTTCCGATTCGGATCTGTTTGTGTCCAAATTGCTCACCCTGTCCTTTGACGTTTGCTCATCAATATCGTGTTCATCCTCTCTGATTGAAGAAACCATCCTCAAAGGCAGCGGCTTCTCAACGGAACCCTCTGAAGTCTTTCCACATTTGGACTTTTCATTTTCCTCAGAATGCCTGCCGTAAGTGGTTTGGAGTCTGCTTGACCATATTCTGTAATTTTTGGAAACATGTTTTGTTTTTTCGGGGTTGTGTTTTGTCTTTATCTGTGTTCCAGGAGGTTGGTTTTTCGTTTCTGGCTTTCATATGTTTGTGATCTTTTTGACTTTTTTGGAAGTGGCTGCTGCCAGAGGTTTTTCATGAACAATGGCATGCTCGTATCTCTTTTCTGTGAGACCAGTTTTTTTGGTGATGCGGGGCATTCTCTTATTCACACACAGTTTTTATCGGGGTGTTCCACCATTGTTCGCTGCACTGCAAAATGCAGCAATGGCATTTTTGTTTGTTTTTGGGTCAGCCATTGATTTTTTAAATGGAAATTAAGCGGAATAGAAATGACGTTTTTGCATTGTTGGACCAACAACATTGTTGCGCAACTGTATTCAAGAAGGCAAGCCGTTGTCAATCTGTCAATGAGTGCCAGCGAAACTCGATCAGTGTTTGAAAACAGCGCCGTGCCGCAGTGGCAACAATGCATTTGCGAAGGATCAAAATTCGACCCGCTCTTCTTTTGCCTGGAATCAGGGAACGGACGGAACGCATGTGCCGTTGCGCTTTTCACCACACAGACAATTTATTGTCCCGTGGACTCATAACTCCCGTGTCCCTTTGTTCCGCAATCAAGACAACTCATTTGATAACAATCAATGGCCACAAAATCTCGGTCAACAGGGCCACTTTTGGGAGCATTTCTTTTGCATTTGTCACCTGGTCGAACTCATGCCTTGAATGCTTTTCTCTTCCATTGGCTGTTTTGCTCAAGGCTTGTGCTGTTGCTTTTTTGGTTTTTGGCTTATTTGCACAGCAAATCTTGCTTGTTCTTGCTTTTGAATGCAAATCCCTACGTGCCATTTTGTGGTTTCTGGGATGGTCAGGGAAGGTCATGACCAACGCAAAATTCCCTTTTTCGTCGCAGGCGATTGCATAATTTGACAAATCGTGTGTTGGATCAGTCATGGAAGGCATCCGCATCCAATCCAAAGGCGCGGTGGCATCCAAAATCGATGCCGAAAGTATGCAGTGGCAGTGTATTTCAAAGGTCACCGAAAGATTGTTGGCCCCATGTTTTTTTATCAGGCCTGCCGCAAACGTCCCTGGGCGACGAAGATTCATTCCACCGGATTCGCAACTCTTTCTTCTCAATCGGTACTTATCGACATTCTTTTCTGGATCGACACCCCTTTGTCGCGTCATCGGAAGCCTTATCCCATCCATGAACGTGTGAATAGCAGCTAAAATTTTAAGGAAAAGTTCGGCACATTCACATCTTCATATTGTCTACTCATCTGCTGCAACACATGAAGTCACTTTCATCGACGTCTGTCGTTTTCGAGACTTTTATCGTGAGAACGCCGTTCTCTTTATTAGTTAGGCACCTCTCTGAGCTTTTTGGTTGCTTATTTTGTGTCAATAAGCAGAAATCACGATAAGTCAATAAGTCACGGAAGTGATCCAGCGTGCGGTTGCCCCAGTATACAATTCTTTTTTATTTTGATTTGCTTACCGTTGTACGTTTTTCGTGCATGCTGCCTGATATGAATGCATATGCCAATTGCTTTTATAGGGTCAAACTTCCTATGCTGTTTTGTGAGTTGGATGGAGAGGAAGCTCCCATCTTCTTGAGGCCCTTCCCCCGTTGTTCTTGCATGCTCAAATTCTTGTTGGACAAGGACAATTTGCAGGAAAAACTGAGTAATTTTCATCGCTGACAAAGGAAAGTGATGATGGAACTCATGCGCATTCGTTTTTATGCAAAACGTCAAGCAAGGAAAAGTTTCAGTGCAAACATTTTGCCATGAAGTGTACTCGTACGAGTCACTTTTAGATCGGATTCAGTTCAGGACGTATTAGACAGGCCTACATCAAATGTGGTGGTTCACGTGTGATGGTCTCTTGCGTAATCGCGTGCCCTGCGGCCTTGTTCTTCCCAGAAAGTTTCTGACGTCAACAACTGATGTATTGTCTTTGAGGTTCGGAGCATAGGGATGTTGACAAAAAAGTAGTTGACAACCCTTCCCTTTTGCAAAATCTCACAATTGTTCAGCAGCAGTTCAACGCTTCCGTTTGCCCCAACGCTTCCCTTTTGCAAAAATATTGCAATTCTTCAGCAGAAGTTCAACGCTTCCGTTTGCCCCAACGCTTCCCTTTGGCAAAAATATCGCAATTGTTCAGCAGCAGTTCAACGCTTCGGTTTGCAAAAAAAAACGGTGCGCAGTTTTTTGGAAGAACAGTTCTTGGTATAGCTGCAAACATAACGGCTGATTGTTCTTTCGCAGGCAAGAGGCATGGCAGAACGGGGATATACGTAGGTTGTACCAGAATTAATGGAAGTTGGCGCATTATCTTGGTATTCTGCATACGATTTCGGCAAATTTTGGTTTGCTTAAATACATACATCTATGGTGGACATCTGTGCCAAAGGATAACTTTATCAGCCTTCTGATACTCAGTAGAGAGCTGCTTGAATTCAATGTGTTTTGTCTGAAGAAAAAACAAGGACTTTTCAAAGGTGGAAAAACAATTCAAACAATTCAGTGGCATGGATCTCGAAGATCATGCAACTCAAAATTCTGCCATTTTGGAGGCAGTATATGGTGGGCAGTGTCGCTCATTTTCCACTGGTGTTTGAAGAATTCAACAATTTTCCTGTGTTACAGGGTGGTTCAAAAATGACCCTCAACTCACAAGCTAAAAGTCAGCTTGTGAACGAGCGAAAAATGGGTGGTGCACAGAGGCAGTGGAAGATGACGACAGAACAACTGCAGCTGGTTCAACACCAAACATCCTTCTGTCTGCTGGCTTGATCTGAAGCATTCTTGGTTGAAAGGATTTTTTTTAAATCCGTATCAGAATGGCTCAGTCGGCTCGCAGAATCCATGAAAAAAAGACCCAAATGAAAATATCACCATCATAAAATCCGGAAATTTTGGAATACCCTGCAGAAGAGAAAGATGGTTCTCACAAGGCATTCACAGGTACGCCTGACCTCGGCTTGTACAACTCTCACCTTTTTTGAAAAATCAAACGGGCAATGTCAGTACTGAAATTTTCCTCTGTCCAATCCTGGCCAAAAGCACAAATTCAGAGGCAAAAAAGAGCCCACTTTGGAACAACGTGGAACATCTGATTGTTGCATGAGAAGGGTGGAAATTTGCATCGATGTCAAGGAAGAATACCTCCAGTGATTTTAGGAGGTGAAATTGATTAAAGTTGTGCCCAAGGCATTTGAGGATGCAACTTCCATTAATTATGGTACAGCCCACGTAACAATTCATCTGAGGAAGCCCACTGCCAGAAAACGACTGGTTGTTTTTTGAGCAGGAAAAACTTCATGTTTTGGTTATGCGAATAAACGAATATAACGAAAAATAAAAAACTCGGTTTGGGCAAAACGAGCAACATTGAAAGCAATTCGAACTCTTTGAAGGGTAACTGCAAACTGCATCAAGAGCGACTGACAGTCTTTTAAAATTTTCCAGAAAAAATACAAGAGCAATATGACAAAAATTCGACTATTGGTCGGAAGTACCCCTCATTTTGTATCAGAGACACCAACAAACACCCGCAGCCGAGCTGTGCCTTGGCAATATCATAGCGGAGTAGAAGGATATCCTTCTACTCCGCTATGGCAATATCAACCGAATGCGTTTCAGTCAGTGGCTTGAGAAATGATCTGAACGGAATGCATTTTGTTTTGTTGCTGCCCTCCACATAAGTTGATGTTATTCCGTGCACCCTTAGTATCTATCACGTTTCGTAAGATTGTCTGCATGCTCTTGAAAGGGCATCCCCGAGGAAGGAACACTTCTTTCTGGGCCCATGTAGCCCATTCTAAAACCTCATCACTGCAAATTTAGACCGACACTTGCAGATTCTCTCGGGATTAACACAAAGCTTGGGTTTTGGAGGCCTCGTTGTGCGCGTTTCTTGCGCACACAATTTAGAAAGACTTTAATTTCCTTCTGGCGAATAATTGCCATCAATTAAAACAGTCGCCTTCGCATCTATAATGCTGTGCGTTTTGTGGGCTGCCACACATGTGCCTTGTTTATTTCTGAACGGATGACTGAGTCGCATGTTCGAGTTGTCGCCGTTCTCATTTTTCTCTTGTTGATTTTGCATTTCCAATTGAATTAGTCCTTGAGTCCTTGCCAATTTGTGAGGCTTGCTGCTCTCACGGGGAGGAGGCGTGTGATGCGTGAAGCATTTTTTTAAACTTAAACCTTACGCTGTTTGTGTGGAATAATACCTTGGTCAAAATAACACCAGCACTTGAACACCAAACGACGCTTTTTCAATGGATTTTTCAGCGAATGACTGGGCTATTTTGTAATTTGCGGAATTTCTGGCGAAAAATGTTGTGCATGTTGCAATGATAAAATTTTGCAGCTGATGGGGCGGAAAAATCATCACCGAGGTTTTGCGCTACCTCGCCGAGTTATAGACAGTTAAATGTTTTTCCATTGGAGTCCCTGGGTGGCGAAAATTTACCCCAAGTTGATCTGTCCGTCTTTGGGGTGGCTGAGAATTCCTCGGGGAGTCATCTTTCCAAGGAATCCTCCCAGCTTTAGTGACCTCCTTTTGCCCCTTTGATTGAGGTCGATGATTGTTGGCCCTTTCACATTTTTTTGCAATCAGCATGCAGTCTCATTGATGCACGTGATTCTCCGGGGCTCATCTTGGCAGAGGTTATAATGTCTGCTGACCTGTTTCTTCCATTTTCGCTTATTTCATTTCATTTCTTTGTTCATCTGCGCCTTCCAACGAACTTCGTTGGTTCATCCACTGTCTCAGCGGAGGTTTCACGTCATCTGCCAGAAACTGAATCTCGAGAACAAGAAGGCCATTTTCGTTTCGGCGCAGTGCATGCCCTGGCCAGAATGTCCTTTTTTAATATTCCCGTCGTTATTTCATGCCCGCAGCTTTCTTCATAAGAAAATATATCGCTGATCTGAATATCAGATCGGCGAGCTTCCCTTCACGGGCGAAAATGGGAAAATGCGTTCATTGCCGCCGTGTTATATAACTCGATTTGAATGGGTCAATGTGGCATGGCCAAATAATTCCGATGTAAAAACGAATTAGGTCCATGGATGGGGCACGAAATTTCCATTAAACGACAGCGAGAAGTGCACGCGTGCATAGTTCAAATGCCTTGCTCCGCACAATTTCATTCGCACCCGAGAAAATGAAGGGTTTTCTTCCACTCACTACGGCAAGGTCTATTTTAGTCGCTAGGCAAGTCAAGGTCTGTTCCGTTCAACTGTGTCTCCTCTCGCTCTCTCTCTGAACCGTGTATGGCAAGTAGGCCTGGGCCCATTGCAGTAGAGCTTTTCTGCCCGAGGCAGCAAAGTTTCTATCGATTAAACTTTTTCCAGCTCTGACTGTCGAGGTATGTGTTGCTTCTCTTCGACGGGAGAAGCTCTTTCTTTTGCCTATGTGAGTGGGTATACATTCCGGCATTCTGTCTCCTTTTCAATATTCGCTTTTCTTCGAATCGTCCCGGACTGCAAAGCTTCTAAAATATGTATCCACTCGGAGCACTTTGAAAATGTCACTCTTGTGATTAGCTTCAGCACCATAGCACCATAATGGCAGATGTTTTCTTTCAGGAAGCACATGCAAATTTCGATTTCTACGTACGCAGAACAAGGCACCATGACATGGAAGACAAGTGATGACCGAGTTGGCCGTATCATGCCTCACACAGTCATTAAAAAACCGTTTCAGCATTTTCCCATTTTGGGAGGACATGGTTTGTTCTCAAATGCACTCATGCAGGAATTTTGTCTGTTTCATGAAATTTTTCCCATGGTTTTTTCACGTCGATCGAGCATTGTTGCAAGATTTCCATGTCGATTCCAATCTTTGCCCTCGGTTGTTCTCAACTCTTCTTTCAAAGAAGTGGCTGCACTTTCTCCACTTGTTCTTCGGGGTTGCATTCAACGAACTTTATATCCAAAGTTATAATCATTGGATTATAACTCGTTGGTTGCATCCCACATCTTTTGACAGCATGCATTGCTATTTTGTTTGAATAGAAAAAGTCTTCGAAAAAAACTGAAATCGGCTGAAATCAGCGAATGCCAACTGAAATCGGCTGAAATCAGCGAATGCAAACTGAAATCGGCTGAAATCAGCGAATGCTGAGACACCCGTTCTCTCTTGACAGGACCATGTTTGCCATTTTATTCATACCCATGCGAACATGCACGGGTAAAAAAGAAGCATTTTGTCAGCATTTTAGGTTCATTCCAGCCTTTGATTCCAGCTGGCTGCAAAATGTGCCATTTTCCACGTGGACTACCTTATTTGGCTGTTTTGTTCCCACAATGAAACAAATCTTGACGGCAACGAGATGCATGAGCACGCAAACAAGCAACTGTCGATGCTGTTCACATTACGTCATCCAACCAATTCTGCATGGCAGTCTTTACTGAAATAAGCCGTGTTGGAAGTTTTCGTCCGGAACTTTGTACCCATTCAAACCCATGCCTTCCCAGGTCCGGAAATTCCTGATTCGATTGAAAAGTTTTTGTGCTATTGCTTTCGTTGCTCGCTCGCCCAGACACATGTGCGTATCAGCCATTGATCAACACTGCCGTTTGGTCAAAGGCCTTGTGCGAATCGTTCCCAATCAACATGCTCATAAAACCATCCTGATATTTTTGCAAAATTGAATTCTGAAATGCGAATTTCGCGGTCAACTGAAAAATGCATGACAATTGTTTTCAAATCCCCTGCGTCCATGGGCCACAACGTCCATGTGAACACCAAATTTTGCACAATTGTTGTTCCTCAGATATCGATGCCTCTGGAGAGGGACCCGAAGGTTTTTCAGAAGGGGGTTCTTTCCAAAAAAAAACTGATTAATTTTTGCTCATTAGGCAAAATGGGCTGCTTTAAACTCCGACCAGCATGACAGTGACCTTGCCACTCGCAGGATTTTTGCTTATTTCTGCAGGCAAATGCGTAAATTTACATGTTTTCATCATTCATTTTGCGGCGGGAGGTGTGCGAAATATCACCCAGATTGCAAAGAAATGTTGATTCGTTTTCGGTGTCGGTGATGTTCTGCATTTTCCTGCAGAAATCACACCTTTTGTTTTCTTTATACGTAACGGGAAATGTGTGCTTTGATGGCATTATCTGCGTGTTGTCCAAATGCTGCAACGCCGAGTAGCTCTTTGGCAGGATTCTCGCCAGCTGGAAATGCACTGCAGTGGATACAGAATTACCTATTCCACAATGGGCCGATTTTTTAAACGAAGCTAAAGATGATCGCCGCCTAAAATTCAATCCCCGACAACTGAAACACCGATCGAGGACCAAACCGAGGATATGATTGTCGGCGTTTGAATCCGTGGATATTTTCGTTTCTTAAAACGACGATAATTCATGTCGCGGCTTTTTCAGAAATGGCTGGAGCTCGTAAGCCCCTAATGCAATTTTGGCGAAGTCAGTTTGGACGGGTTGTTTGGATTCGTTTGGTTGGTTAGGTTAGGTCAAGTTTAGGGTTAGGTTTGGTTTTGTTTGTTTGGTTAGGTTCGTTGGGTGAGGTTAGGGAAGTTTTATTGTGTTTATGCTTCACAGCAAATTAGGAGCTTACGAGCTCCAGCCGCCAGTCTTTTACAAATTGTTCCACTTTGCAAAATTCATATCTCTCTGTTGAGCGAAAGAAAAAAATCGGTAACAGCGGCATAGCGATTAAAATTTCTCCATTGTCTTTGTTACAAGCAATCTGTTTTCGGAAAGGAGGGATATCGGTTTCCATCTAATGTTTGAATGTGCTAAAATCTTACGCGACATGGTTATCCGCACAAAAAATATCGGAAAAAGGTATTGCCTATTTATTTTAGTGCTAACTTATTTGCAGGAAAAGAGAAATAGGTACCTATTGATATGACTTGCTTATCCCTACCCAAATTGTTTCTCCTGTCCTCACAGAAATACAAATCAACAACCGCCACTCCTCGCTGGCTTATAGAACGATTGAATCCCAATTGTAAAATACCGGATGTTTCGGAAATAGTTGGACATGCTGTGTTTTTAGCATTTGAACAAAAAAGGAGAGGGGTGTTTTGTCGTCCGGTGACTTCTGGGGGCACTCACGAAAAAAACGGGTAATGTTGTTTACAAGAGGGGGGACATAATTGCACGATGGCGCGCAAATATTTTCAGAAAATAGCTTCTCTTTCAGCCATGCAATTCCGTCCCCCGTTGCATCCGTCAGACGGTACAAGGTGTGCCTTTTGTCTGTTATCGTGCAATTGCGCACCACTCTAGCATCTATAAGAGAAGGTTTTCTTTTTGTATTTTCTTTGTTCCTGATTTGATTGTTTTTTTTTGCATTTTTTGTATTTTTTTGTATTTTTTGTCCTGCTTTATTTCTTTATTCCTGCAGATTTGGTTGGCGGATAGGTCCGGCTGTTTAAAGTTAGGCTTTC
>JASGXE010009977.1:0-15283 GCA_030068105.1 Sinentomon sp. SZTP_YWyxl
CGCTGGCAACACGGACAAAACGAAACTTGTGCTGATACAACGCCGCGTTTTAAATGCAGATGGTGTTTCGGAGCAGCAACCGCCGAAAGTCAAATTCATCACGAATTCAAAAAGTCTCCAATCGACGTCATTGCAACCACGACCTCAATCAAAGCCCAGCCAACAAAGAGTGTCTATAGCGAAGGCTTATATCAAGAGAGTGACAACATTCCTTAACGCCATCTTAGTGGACGTCTTCGATCGTTTTGATCAACCGAAAATCAATCGCCTCTTCGACCCAAACAAAATCCAGTCGGCTGCAGTTCAGAAGCTTCTTCTTCAAGAAGGGTGGGTAACGCAATCTGCAGATAATTATTCAGACATAAACACTTTTCGTATTCAATTTCCAAAAGAACCGAATCCCAATTTTATTGATCGTCTAATTGAACACCGCTTTATTAGATTCGATTGGAAAAACCGTTTGCCACTTCAATCGTTAAATCCGTCATCTTTTTCCGTAACCCCACATCTCAATTCGAATCATTTCTGCAACTGTATTCAAAAGACGAAATAACAACCACCATACACGTTCTTGAGAATTATCAAACCAACAGCAACGATCGCCAACATCAACCTGACCAAAGCCTTTCTCTCCGACGACAAACAACTGCCCTTTCAGAATTTCCTCAGTTACACCTCTTGTTGTCAAGCCAAGCTGCGCAGCCTTTGCGACCATCCGCTGTCAGACCCGGTGAAGATGGAATATATGAACTTGCATCAAACCGACATCTGGCAGATTATTGCGGCAAATTATACCGTCACGATCAGGTTTCTAGTGCTGCACTTACGGCTATTGCGGAAGTATCACAAACCGCGTTAAAGTATCTAAAATGGAATATGAATGGCGATTTCAGTTCAATCTAGTACGCAGCGAAGGAATCCCATTGATATTCCTTTAAGTTTGTAAGAGTGTACAAATTGTTTCCCGTTCAAATTGAATACCTATTCAAGCCAATCTGAGTAGCATCATTTACCTATTTCTGTCATTGTTGTTTGCAAATAATCTTTCAAAGGCATTCCTTCGTCGATCACTTTTTTCTTTTTCCTTTTTTTGTGCACAGATTTTAAAGCTCCAATTCCGAAAATACTGTCTAATTTTATTTCGAATTGCCATACGTCTGCTAATCAGATGGTCGATCGTTTTGTCAAAAATAGTAACCGCGCCTCCAATTTAGGCTATTAGTTGTATGATAAACCATCTGACGCATATCAAATCGTTACTTTGTGCAACTCAATGGCAATGATGAATATGATCAAAGCCAGCGAAACAACGCCACCATACACGTAAAGTCGTTTGTGTTTTAACTTTTTGACAGGTAACTATCGCTGATATTACAATTCTAACTTATTCAGATAATCGTATGAGCGATTTTGTTGATGCTCCATTCATCTCCCTTAAGAAATGGGAGTCTGTCATTGAATATGATTGCGGCTGAGAATACTCAACAGTAACAAGGAAATTCATCGAAGAGCATCCTAAGGACGAAGCTGGACGAAAGGTCGATTGGAAACTTGTCGAGAACACGGCAAAAGCACATATTGAGTGCAGAAGATATATTTTGCCGTCAGTGGAACTAACGGTAGTCATAACGAAGAAGAACGACCACCGATGGCTCCTCCTGGTGGCAGCAAGCAGAGTGATCAGCAAACATCGGCTGGTGCCGCCTCAAGTGACTCCCCAACTCCGAGAATTGTGTTGGGGAAGAGTTTCATTCTTCGTGTAATAACGACTCCAGTTATGAGCTCGGCGACGAAGAAACTCCTAGTTGAAAAAGAAGGCGGCTCCTTCAGCTCCGAATGGTCGCTGTCATTTGACGGTCCGGGCATTTAATTATTGGTTATCGTCGGGTTAGCAATTATCGTCGGGTTAGAAATTAGATCCCATCATGCACACTGCGATGATACCAGATGCACTGCATGATTATTCGTTAGAATTACACATCTGTGCAGTGCGACAAACATTGCAATACCTACCTATTTGCGGCACGACACAAAATCACACCAAAATAAAGCTACGCCCGCTCGTTTAAGCGGCGATGAAAAAGTGAACTTGGCATGCAAAACAGCAATTAACAGCATGAAGTAGGCCCCTTTTGATGAAAGCGCTAATCGCGTGCTTAGCTGAATCGCATATTTTTTGATTTTCGAATATTGGAAGAGATGCCTACAGGGCCCTCAAAATGAGGACATTTTTCCAACCGAACTGGCAGCTGCCGAGACGCTTCTTCAACTTTTTTTTTCAGATATTTACATGGGATTAGATCGGACAGAACTATCACGGCTATCATGATGCGTTTCAAAACAACTGTCGGAGACATCTGGTCTGGGTGAAGTTGCAAGTGAAAGCGCTTCCATGTATTTCGTCATCTGATTTCACATTTTACACGCAATTGCGGGCAAGACCACATCTGTCAACCGTTAGAGATCACAAAGTTCAATTTTAGCGAGAAAATGAATGCGCATGGATACTACGAGTATAATGTAGCTTTCGTGTCATTCCTATGATCTGAACTGCGTCAGTCAAAAATAAAGGACCGTTATCCAAATGAACGTTTTATCCACTGTAATGCTCAAAATATGTTCTAAGGTATTTTTCTCCACTCTTAGGTGGTCTTGCAGCTTTTTCAGCAAATCCTCTAAGATGTTGGATATTTCGCATTTTGAGTTCCATATTTCGCTGGCTCCTTTCTCCACGATATTCAATTACACGGAAGTCCTGTTCATCATTTTCCAAACAAAGTTGTCAATAATTTCCAACAATAAATTACAGCATTGCTAAGGAATGGGATCTAAAAGTCACCATTGATTTCAAGGATCTTAATCTTGATCTATTTGATGCGAGGGAAATTATAGCTCATATCAACATTGGAAACGCGATCATACCTCCGATGCGCTTGCAATTTGATTTCAGATCTGTGTGCCGGAGATTGTACCTCACAGTATATTTCCACAGCAAACTAAACCATTTGGAATTTCAACACATCTCACCCCGAATACAAACTCTTTATCGAGATTTGAAAATATCAACGGAGACATCCACACCACGACACAATATACACAGTCCCCGTCGGAATGATAATTCCTCGATGGAACGAAAACCGGTTTTCCAGAACAAAATGTGTTACGTTCTCAATCCGGGAGTTAACTCAGGGTCAACTAAGTTTTAAAGACATGCCAACTCTACCCCATGAGGATGCGCAGGGTAGTCGATGACACGTTACTTAGATCATTTTGAAATGTGTGTTGCTAATCGATGCCAATCGGAACAAACCTTATTTTTTGTTGACAGGCAACATGACGTAGGATAGCCCATAACACCGTCAGTGTCGATCTACTGAGATGGGACAACATCTCCTACTTATGATTCCTTCGTTTGCAAATTATTCATCGACAACCACTCCAAGGATAGGAAGGGATCACCTATCTCCTGGAATGCGACCGGAGATAAGGCTACCATCCATTTTCTCATAGGAGGACGAGCTGTCCCCAAAAACCGGATGCTTCATGTCTGTACAGGTATTCCAGAGGGATCTCTGCCCTTCCTACTGGGCCGGGATTTCATTTGAGACATCCCATTTTCCAGCACCGCATATGTCAGTCCGCATTGAATATTTGCAAATTTGTTCTTCAGTTCGTTTCTTTTCCTGGAGTATCAGGTTTTGGATTCTCACCGTGGAGTAACTGTTTCACATGGCATTGACCAGGAGGGAGATGTGTTGTGCAACTCGGGGGGTCCATGCTGCATTTCTTTAACCAGATAATTCAATGTGGGGAAATTTCAAGACATCCGAATCAATCAAATGATTTCAGACCCCTCAAAATTGATCAGTCAAGCAACAACCAACCAACATATACGCAGTTTGCAGAGAAATAATCCAAAGAATTGATAAACCCAGTATAGGAACAGGTGACAGCTCACAGGCTGTGTGTAACAATGCTTCACCAGTTTCATAATTTTTCGGAGCAAAAATCAGGACGTTTTGATAAATTAGCATGAAGCCCGGTGAAGTTCAAGTGGTACAAGTCAATCTTGGGTGAAGCCATTGCAAAACCTTGGGTTGAAGTGGGCCACGTGAACATTCCGGGCAGATAATTTTTGGCAGTATAAAAGGAGCCAGCAGGCACAGGACAGCAAGCTCTTCATTATCAAAATCGTGGTCCACTTTTAGTCAGTCAGTATCGTCTACTCAGTGTGACCATTCAGCGGTGAGAATCCTCACCAGAATGCAGTTTTGGAATTTAATTAAACTTTAAGGAATGAACTCTGATGCATTAACAATCATTGAACAAGTTGCTGACAGAAGCTTCTCCACGAGTTTAAACTTCAATGGGGCACTGTAACAAGAATGGACTTGCAGATCGTTGTAACCCCAGAGTGAGAGTACAGTCATTGGAGGTTTCACAAGTGTAGGTTGGGAGGCAGAAATTGGGCAATCAATTTCGGTGAGATCTACAGAGTGTTCACAAATAAAGTCAGAAAATACCCCCACCGAACAGTATCCAGCCAGGAAGTCAGTTCAATCCCCAAGAAAGTTACCGAATTCGGGAACCGGGACTCGACCCAAATAACGACTTACGACTTTCAAGGGAACCGTACGAGTACAAGTGTAAATGATGGGTGGTAGTGCACTCTGCCACAACCCACAACCAGATTTGCAAGCGGTTGTGATTGGGGCACATCTCGACCACAGCACCAATTCATAAGTACCATTTCTTCTGAAATTAGGACAACACTTTTTACTTCTACATCCTGCAGTAACGCATACATTCACAAAGGTTCACGTATTTGTTCGCACTATGCAATCATCACGCTGCCCAACTTCACATACAAACTATGTATTTAAGCAAATCTTACGCAAATTTCTTCCGGTTAATCTTTTCTTGTGTGTTGCATTCCGCAGAAAGAGCTGAAGCTACCTCTTTCAACTTCAAAAAGACGTAAACGTAGCCACTAAACAATCCATCTTGGCCAGTAGACAGGTCAAATTGGGTGTCTCGTCTTGTCAAAGTTCGTATGTCTAAAAATTTGTAGCCTGTTTGGACAGCCTACTGGACTTACATCGGTGATCCAATATGCCAGTCAGCATTTCTAGTCTTGTTTGTGGGTGTATGATTTCTGTCATTTTGTTCTGCACAATTTGTGCAGACTGGAAAAAGTACAGTTGTCATGCCTGTAAGATAATACCGGTCAGTAGAGGTTCCTTGGCAGGAGAACGGTGCATTGTATAATCCCTTCGGATTCGTCAAGTGTCAAGAAAATGTCTGCGTAAAATTTGGGATGTTTTCTGCTTCATTCTATTTAAGTACGGTGATAGTGACATGTCAGCGCAATGTATTTGTTCATCAGGTTGACATTTGTAGCAAGTCCGTGTGCAACCTGTTTCCCACCGAAGAAAGTTGGATGGCGCATACGGGACGTGGTTGATCAAGTCCAAAAGTTGAATGTTGTGCGCAAGTTTCAGTGGCATTATTTTCGAACCGTTCTTGATCACTGAAGGAGCCAGATCAGGTTTTTGTTAGTAAAATGCTTGAGGGATAAATGTTGGCCAAAGGCCATGCCATTACCGGCAATGCCTTGTCACTTTAGTCTTGTTTCAAATAATGTCGCTGAGATAGAAGTGAAAGTTTTGGAGGGAAAAGTTGAACGATTCCAATGTCTTTTGTTTCTTGTATGTTGGGCCTGGTGATGAGTCAGTTTGTTTGGATCTTTGACTTGTATTCACGCGTGTAGTACAAGTCTGACGGTGGCCTACAGACACTGCAATACCTTTGCCCACAAAGGTGGCCATAGCTTAGTATATTATTTAAGCATGTGGGACAGTATTTGAATGTTTGGCATGTGCTTTTACCGTCGGCTGTTGACTTGTGGTTGTAAAGCACTGGCCTGAGCTGAAAAAGCGGAGGCAGACTGCATTGTTTTTTGTTGGTGAAATTACACGGAGGGCTAGCCAGGCATGCTTTGCACTTGGAAGCACAGCGATGCTGCTCCCACCGCCGAACTGGTCGCATGCGAGGCAGGTGGTGTTTATCGAAAAAAAAATACTGTGAGTTGCACAAGTCACGTCGTCATGTTGTTGCTCCAGGACCAGAAAAGTGGTATTCTGTTTGTGCCATCTTCTTTTACTTTTGGATCATAAAAGACTAGTGCCTGGCCGAACTGCACTTTTGGAAAATCTTGATCATTTGACATCACATTCTGAAATAATTGGGCAGATTCGAGACTTCCGTACGTCTCACGTCACACAAGCTCGACCCATCAACTCGCTGGCCATTCTTTCTTGCATTGGCCAGCCAGATCGCATAGTATTGTAGTATCTTTCTTGCCGCATTGTTTTCCGGAGCGGAACGATGATCTGTTTGGGCAATAGCCACAAGGGCATGGGGCAGACAGATTCGGTCCTTGTTAATTTCGATAATGGATCTGCATGCCTTCATAAAAATTTCCTTTGCAACAATGTCTCTCAATTATTGTTTGTTCCTGCCGAAACCTTTCGGGGTAATGCAGGCTGTGACGGTAACTACGAGATGGTTTGTGGATGCATCTTGAATCGACTGCTGGCCAGACTTGACCATTTGAACAAGTTGTTTGGACCGACCTGGTCGAACTGTCGGAACGGTACCTATTTCTTGTGAAAAGTCCTGACCCGGTTTTCAATCAACAAGTGGACATAATCGTTTGACTGTAGGTTTTGGGGCCCTTGCCACGTTCGCTGAAACGCTACGCACCCCGGACCATAAGTTCTCATCGGTTCTGTCATCCAAAGCCTTGTATGGCAGGAGTGGCTGATTGTTGGTGGGGACCGAGGAAGAGGTTACTGGTCTCGAATGAGATGTTTCGAAATCTGTTATTGTGTTCGAAATCAAAGGGTGACCCTGAAAAATGGTTTCAGGATGTTACACAGTATTTTGGAGATTATCTCCAACCATGCTGCAACCAGTTTGCAACATACGTTTCCTCTGTAGCACCAAAAAGCGCCGTAAACTACGCTGGATCCAGCACATCTGTACAGAAATCGATAAATGTTGGTCCAATATGGGCAAAATGCTACACGAAATTTGGTTCAGAGGTCGGAATCCAAAGGGGAGACCAATCGGTGAAACACCAGTCAGAACCGATGTGGTCTCAACGTTGTCAATATATCTGAAATTGTATCGAAACCAGTTCCATCAGCAACTTCCTGTGTGCACTCGAAAGCCATTTGCTGATTGGTGAACCTCCGCCGACACTGATCTAGTTTGTGGGAATTCTCACTGCTTCGTGTGGGTCCGAACCAAAAGTACTTTTGAGTGTTTACGTGCGGCGACATGTTTAGAGAAAGACCGCTCGGTATTTCAGCTGTGTCCCAAGCCATCTGCCACAAATCCACGTTTTCCAGGGTTACCAGGTTTCCCTCCTGGTCGCGTGTCATTGCCAGAAATTTGTTAACAACGCTACAATGGTGATTGACATTTTAACAAAGATAAAAAATCTACTGAATTTCAGTCAAGTGCTGTCAAGACACCAAGTTAAAAATAAAAGTACAAAAGATGAAAAAGTAATTCAAAATGGTGTTGGATTATCGAAAACAAGTACAAAAGGAGACCAAGATATTTAGAAAGCAAATCAAAAAGACAAACCTAGCCTTAGTTTCAAAAATTATTTAAAAGAAATCCTACCCAAGCAAAATGATAATTGTCCGAAATTACACAAGTGAATTATACAATTATACAATAATTATACAAATTATACAACAAACAAAATTATGTAAATGGTATAAATGTATCAAATAAGAGGGGTGTATGGGCCGATCGAGAATATAAAAAGCACCCGTTGAAGCGGGCGAGGTCTGCATTACCTGATGTAGATAGCGTGGGAAAGCCCATTATGGGCTGGGATCAGCGATGCGGTGGGTTGAGGCACTGCACCATCGCCCACCTGCGGTTGCAGAGTCTAACTCGAACATTAGAGCAATTGCATCAAGATCAATATCCATGTTGTCCAGCTAAACATCAGGTTGATGTTGCGGTGTGGTGCTGCCACCAATCTCGGTTGCAGGCGAAGTGGGAGAATGAGACAAAATG
Source organism: Sinentomon sp. SZTP_YWyxl (assembly GCA_030068105.1). Taxonomy (NCBI): domain Eukaryota; kingdom Metazoa; phylum Arthropoda; class Protura; order Sinentomata; family Sinentomidae; genus Sinentomon; species Sinentomon sp. SZTP_YWyxl. The sequence goes on from JASGXE010009977.1 coordinate 8,101, forward strand.
GGTGAGTCCATGATGCCGAAATTGAATTCCCCAAAATAGCCATACTGAAAATCTTCCAATCTGACATTGAGGGACCGTGTTTGGTCCCAGAAATCAGACCGAAAACCCTCAAATGGCTTTCTTGAGGTTCTTGGCCAATGGTGGATTCGAAAGTGGGTAAACTTAATGGCGAATCGGTCCAAGGCACGTTCAGTGAGGTTTGGATTGTCTGGTGGACCGTAGCGAACTAAAGCCGACCGAGCAGGATGGTTGTGATATTGTGGAGAAGAGCGTAAAACAGATCCTGGGCTGCTCGTGAGGCAGCGACAACGGGATATGTCCACCGTTGCGACAACGGGATTATTATGTCCAATGTTGGGATCACGACCAAAAATGGAACAAACACAGATACATCTCGTATCTGGGTTGAGAGTCACCTGATTTTTGCGATCTCAAGACTGCAAGAAAAATGGGCAGACTTGCAACACCCTAAAAACATTTTGTGAAAAGAATATACTTCTCAATTTTAAGCTAGGAAAATCGTGAGAAATCAGTTGATGTTCTTCTGATATTAAACTTGATTCACTTGTATCATTACAAGAGGCAGAGCAAGACGATGGAGCAAACTCAGTAAGCGCAGATACGGAGATGGTGATTGTGTAGCGCGCCACAATTCCTTTTATAATGTGCAAAAAGAAACGAATGCCAAACCCCACTCACCACGAATGTTCCCAGCCAACAGCAACGGATAAAACTATGAAGTGTTTTATCCTCCTCTGTGTGAGTTTTTATTTTTATTCTGTAAATATGATTTTATCCGTTGACGTGGTCGTATTGCCTGCTTCCTTCATTCACCTATGCTGCTTGACATGCTAGCTTCGCTCTGCTAATTGGACATCTGTCAATCCACTTTGGCAAGAACAAATACATACTCGTAGTCTATTTGGAGCCAAAAACAGATACGATCGGACTGAAAATCTGATGATTGGATGAGCAACAGGTGATCAAGAAGTGATGACAACGTGACTGGCCAGTCAACATCATCTGAAGGATTTACTTGGAAGGTGAGCTGCTTCACTTCGCACGCTTGTTCATTGCTCATTTGTGCGGTAACTCAGCACACATCTTTTGTGACTAGGCCCTTCAACAGGAGTGTGAACTTAATCCAGGAACAAGCCGAAATGGTTTTGATTTATGAAAAGGAAGGAAGTGCACATCAGGCAGCTGAAATCTTTCATATCAGATTTCCACATCGACCTCAACCATCGCATAAAACACAATCTTGGATTTCTTCAAATATTCCGCGAGACAGGAAGTGTGCAGAACGCCACGAGAACCAGACCGAAGTCGGTGACAGGGGAACAAGCCCAAGAAGCAGTTCTGGCGTGTGTGCATGCAAACCCCCAACACAACAATCAGTCCCATAAATTTCCTGTGTCGTAGAGGAGATAAGCCACTTTTCCGTACGACACATCTTACATCTGCACAATTTCTTCCCTTGTAAAATGCACACAGTTCAAGAATTGAGTGAAGATGATTTTGATGGCAGTATTGAATTTTGTGAAACTTTCACTTGGAAAAAAAGAAGACGTGTCCTTATTGCCCAACATATGTTTCTTGTACGAAACAACTTATCACTTGAATGGGAATGTCAACAAACAGAATTGCAGATATTGTTGTTCTAAAATCCTCACATTTGTCAGGAGGAACATTCCCAACACCCCAGAGAAAGTTAATGTCTGGGCCAGCACACTCGGAAACATCATCGGCCCTGTGTTTATCGACGGCAGCCTCACAGGAACGAAATATCTTGCAATGCTACACGCTATTGTGTTTTCCCTCATTCAGACAATGATACAAGGCGATCAAATTGCAACCTTGAATCCACAAATGTTTATGTTCCAACAAGGTCGGGCATTGCATCATTGGACACGTCAAGAAAAGGATGGGCTACCTGAACATAATTTTCCTTGGCCACCTCGTAAACCTTATTTGACCCTGCTGGACTTCTTCCTCTGGGGGCATCTTAAAATTGTCCTTTCAAGGATCAATCGGACTTCTTCCACTGGGGGCATCTTCAAACTGTCCTTTCAAGGATCAACCACCTACGATCGCCGATCTCCAGCGGATAATTGTCGAAGAGTGCCGTACAATTCGAGAAGATACTTTCCTCAAAGTCCATCAAGAATTTGAAGCATACTTTGCCTGCAAGAAAATGGAGCTCACTTCGAGCAGAGATCTGTTTTGGAAAAGTCATGTCCAAAGGTTTGACCGATTTTTTCCCCACTTTTTTCATTTGGAGTGGAAGAAAATGTGTCTGATTGAAAAATTAAATTATCTCGTACCATGTCTCACTATTACGAGGAGGCCTGAGGCATGCATCATGCGATTAAAGTAGAGTACTACTGGGCATTGTAGCGCTCCAAAAATTCACGGCATCCTAATGAGAACCGTCTGCTGAGAACCATTGGCTGCAATAGCTATAGCCACCAGCTCATCACACCTGAAAAGCATGGCCACGGATAGCTTAAGATGGCTGTCCCGGTTTTCTTTCTGGGGCACCGTGTGGGATCCAGGAGCCCTCCTTGTGCAACCTAGAGGGCCCCATGAAATGCCTCGAGTTTCGCAGGGTATCACAAAGTCGATTGGACTTCTGGGGTGGGGTCCAAAAGATCCGGAATGGTCCATTTAGATCGCATTTAAGAACTAAATTTTCCTCCATGGGCGGCACCAAGGACGGAGAAAATGATTTTAAAATTTGGAATACACATATTGCTGCAGATTTTATCAATTGGACCGAATGGATGCACAATTTTAAATGTCCATTTTCTCTGCGTCCATTTACACATGCCCATTTTTCTGCAGCGGCGAAAGAACGACTTGAGAAAATTTGTCAACAATACCCAGGCATCACTTCAAAATTCTTGCGTGATTTCAGAATACTTAGAGAAATATTTCATCAACAGGCCTTTGGATATGCTGTTGAATAACACAGAAGGCTATGTACATTCTGAAGCTCCTGCAGACATTCAGAACACTTTGATTCACATTCTGTCCCAAAACGGATAACATACGAAACCTGTTACTATCCAGGAAACGAAAAGCTGCCAGGGTCTTTCTTCGCAATCACTGTCCACACATGTTCTGGAATTGTGTTTTCCGGAAACAGAGGTGAAAAGTGTTCACATACTTCAAGTTATCAAAAATACTCGTACATTCTTTTTCGGCTTTCCTGGCAGATAGCTAAAAATCTGCATTGTTTGGCCTGAGAAGAATTGTAAGGACCGAATTCTTAAAAACAAAATTGTGTGTAATTTATAGGACATGAAAACGCTGTATTATTTAACTGGTTGTAGAACAACTCCACGAGAAAACCTTTCGGAAGATACCCAAAGTTTCTTCCAAACCTGCATTCACTCATGGAAGGCATGGTGTCAATGGCGAGTGACTCTGGTCATGGTGATAGCAGGGTGGTCGCCCACGATTCGTCACCAGTGTCATTGTTACATTCTAAAAGCACTCTTGCCCCGCTCCCTCCTCAGCCTCAACTTCCTCATCTTCCCCCTCCTTCCTCCTCTTTCCACATCAACAATTCCTCCTCTGTCAGTAACTCATTAGCAAGTTGGTCCAAAGCGGCTGAGCCTTCCACCATCCCCAAAGCCATAGCATGAAGCAGGAGTTCCACATGCATCAGCGACTCAAACCCGTTTGCAGCCACCACTGTAGGAACATTATCCTACTCTTCCCTGTGTGATTATCCCCGCATCTTCGAGTGCTCGCAGTGATCTCACAGCGAAGCAGCAACGATGATACGCTGAAAAAGAGTGGGGCAATGTTGAATAGGGTAGGAAATTCGTTATACATGAGAGGGTCTACTTAAGATCTGCATGCAGTATGGATTTAGTCACCAAACTCGTGATTGGTGACTAAATTGTACGTATGCAGCCATTTTTTAGTTTGAAGAAAACGTTGTTCCGAAGCAAGGAAAAAATTTCAATTGTTCTCGATGAACTCTCTCAGGGCCCACAGGTGTCGAATTGTCCCACTTTTGTTGCTCACTGCACGTACATCAATGGAATAGCCTCTTTTCGAGGATGACCAGGCCCACACGTTCCCCCGTTCGGCCGCAAGTCCCTTGAAAAAATGACGAGACGGCGAAACAGTAAATCGGGGCATGAAGCAGCAAAACAGTGATGAACATGAAGCAGCAAACAGGGACTAATAATCTGAGGCCAGTAATAAAACTTTCAAGTGACATCAATATATACACCAGCGATGACGCGAGTCGCCGTCGAAAGGGGATAAAACAAAAATGCAAATGCCACTGAGGCTTAAAAATAACCACCAAGTGCGTTGCATGTTGGACACATGCCAGAAGATCTGTGAGCCGAATGTTGTAAAGAACTCGCAAAAATGTGAGCGAATCCCCTGCAGATGCACAGTTGACTCCTCTGTGGGTGCATCACATGTACCACTGCATGATTTCCTCAACATTGTCAAGTCCGTTCCACAATTTGTTGAGTGCAAATCACCAACTGAATTTGCCACTACTTGGCATCATGGTCTTTTCGCCAATATGTCATTTCCTGATCACTTAGATGACCCGGATGTGGGAAGGTCGACTTTCTGCTGTTTACAGCTGCATGCCACACTGATTCATCTGTGGTCTGTTCGATTACGTCAACGAACTTCACCAACCGGTTTTCTCAGCCATATTTCCTTGCTAACCATCCATTGATGGGAGTGTGTAACTGCAAATTACAAGCATTCTCCTATTCTTGCCAAGAATATTTGGCACGGAAAGAATGCTTGTAATCTGCAGTTAAACACTTAGTTACACATTACACACTTACTCATTAAAATGTAGACCATGAACACAGAAAAAATCATGCTCCTATCGCTAATTCCTAAGTTTCAAAATTTGAGAGGTTTGCTAAATGAAAAAATTAAAACATTTTTAAAAAATCCTGAGGCTTGAATACTGAGTCACAACTCAATTGTTTGTGACAGCAGGAATCCCGCGAAGCACACACAAAAAGAAATGCAGAAGGTTCAGAAAGTCAAGGAAAAATACAAACGATACGCATACACATAAAATCAATGTAACACCACAAGATCAATGTAACGCCAGCAAGAAAATGAAGTTTGCATAAAAATGAAATTCAGAGGTAGAGATTTCAACTCAGCACCACTCATTTCCAACATTTTCTGTCGTCATCCCCAGCTGAAATCACATTGTACAACCCACATCAACACCAGAATTCAATCATAATAATCATAATGACACTTGTTCAAATGCAGAATTCTTTTTTCGCCTAGCTTGCCTTTTGAACTTGAATTATCTGGTTTAGGTACTGTTCTTGAGCAAAGCGATTTTGCTAAAAAAATCCTGTTGTGAACCTGTTGATAGCCACGCCGTAAAAATGTTGTCCGAAGCCTGTTCCAAAGATGCGACACTGCAAGTGCTGACAACATGAACCTGTTGAGAGTCATTCCGACAAAACCGAATCCTTATTCCAAAGCAGCCGACACCACTAGAAGGAAAGAAGCCAGGAAAATAGAGTAAGTGGAAGCAAACCAATCCAACAACAAAACTGAGCTACATTTTCCTGCATCAGATACCGGTCTTCCTGATGAAACGTTTACACACCTTGCCCAAAGTTCCAGGATGTGCCAACAAAGTTGTACGCTTGCTTTTTGAAATCTAGCTGCAGTCTCAGTGAAGTAGCAGCATTTGGAGTCAGTGGCATGCAAAAGTAGCGGCATTTGGAGACTGGACAGCTCAATGCAAATTTTTTGACATTTTATTTCTACAACTATGCCAAAGTCATTCGTGGACAGCTCAAAACGAATGTTTTGACAGTTTATTTCCATAACTATGCCAAAATCATTCGTATTTGAACTCTCCAGATGGCCTGTTTTGCCTCCAAATGATGCTTTTTTTGCCAGTGCAGCATTGCACGAAGCATTCTGATACTGCAAGCTGGATTTCAAAAAGTCTCCTTGCCATTTCTCTACACAATCATTTAAGCACTTCATTTGTTTGACAGAATCCAACTGGAAATAAATTTAGCCAATAAACATCGCCCCCCCCCCCCCCGAGTTTTCCTGGCCCTGAATTGGCAAATTGCCAACACAATGCCCATCATGAAGATATCTTCGTGCAACTGGTAAATGAAGATTACTTTCCCTTTCAACATGTCCATTCCACATACCAAATTTGAAATTACATCCTGCTGAATAAATTTTCTAAAGCGACAACAATCAATGGGATATTAACCTTCGTTTTGATCCATTTTGCCACTTGGCATAGAGAGAATCCTGAGCCCCATGTGCATCATTGCGAATCGTGGATTTCAAACTGCAACGCCACATTGAAACAGCCTCTCATCCGGATCTTGTATTGGAAGCTTTGATCGGATAATTTTTCCAGTATTTCATCCAGCAACCAGCATTGCTGGAAGCAGAGAAAAAGTAAGAAATCCTTTACAATGATTGATGTTAGAACGTTCAGTGCCTGCCTGCCACACAAACACGAGTTCATGTGGTCCAGAAATAAGACCTCGAGGCAGAAACCAAGACAACACAATGTTGGGAAGTTTTATTTCTGCATTGTCAAGATTTTAGAAAAAAAAAACATTCTGAATTTCACTATCAGTACTGCCAAAAATGAACTAGATCACTTACATCAAACATTTCCAGAATGAAGGGACAATTCAATTGTAATAAGGTCTAGAAGGAAGCAACATATCACAACTCAGATCTTGAGTATGGTTTCAAAACTGGCACAGCTTCTTTAACTAATAAAATATCTGTCATAAAATATCTGTCACCTCACTGGTGAGTTGCAGCCCAGAAAATGATTAGTAATTTTACTACAGTCATGAGTTGTAATTTATGCCACATTTGGTTCAGTTTCCTGAAGCTGTCCATACAATAGGCAATTTGAATACCAAAGAGTGGTCACATTCTCCTGCAACTCAACACACACAGGTGGAGGAAAAGCGTTTCTGATATTTAATAGGGATCCTTGCAAAATTAACACTGCAAAGCATAAAGGTCAATTATAACAACAAACGGGAATGGACTGACTTACATCTGCATCTGCATGTTCATCCCTTCATCAAGAATTGACATCGAAAAGAATGTTCATTGATGATGATGATTGAAATGATTCTTCTTGGAAAACTCTTGTCATTTCATG
>JASGXE010009978.1:0-14861 GCA_030068105.1 Sinentomon sp. SZTP_YWyxl
GCGACACCTCATGCTCTTGCTGTGATTGGCTGATACACCTGAAACGCTGCTTTTTCTGTCGCATGCTTGTCATACGTTTGCCTATCATGCGAGGATGACTTTGCCTTTTTCTGCCTATCACCCGACAGTCTTTATTTCTCATACTGTACAGCAGGTTCCTTGTTAAATTTGAGCACTCGTAACTCCAGATATTGACCCATGTTGCCCATGCGAAGGTGCCATCTATGTTGTCTGTGCTCCGAATACATGTAATCATGATTAGATGGTCAATATTTGCATTCAGGATCAGAAAAAATCAGACAACTTCTGACAGGCTCAGATATTTCATTTTCCTTTGTGCTCAGTTTTACCGCGGTTTTTGTAAGACAGCAATTGAGAGGCAGTAGACTTCTTATTAGCTTCTCCCAAGAAGTTGAGAATGGCAAACAATATCCACATTGCCTGTTTCCATGTAGCAAGAGGCTGCCTGTTTCCAGGTAGCAAGAGGCTGCCTGTGTCCATGTAGCAAGAGGCTGCCTGTGTCCATGTAGCAAGAGGCTCCCTGTGTCCAGGTAGCAAGAGGCTGCCTGTGTCCATGTAGCAAGAGGCTGCCTGTGTCCATGTAGCAAGAGGCTGCCTGTGTCCAGGTAGCAAGAGGCTGCCTGTGTCCAGGTAGCAAGAGGCTGCCTGTTTCCAGGTAGCAAGAGGCTGCCTGTGTCCATGTAGCAAGAGGCTGCCTGTGTCCAGGTAGGAAGAGGCTGCCTGTTTCCAGGTAGCAAGAGGCTGCCTGTGTCCATGTAGCAAGAGGCTGCCTGTGTCCAGGTAGCAAGAGGCTGCCTGTTTCCAGGTAGCAAGAGGCTGCCTGTGTCCATGTAGCAAGAGGCTGCCTGTGTCCAGGTAGCAAGAGACTGCCTGTTTCCAGGTAGCAAGAGACTGCCTGTGTCCATGTAGCAAGAGGCTGCCTGTGTCCAGGTAGCAAGAGGCTGCCTGTGTCCAGGTAGCAAGAGGCTGCCTGTGTCCAGGTAGCAAGAGGCTGCCTGTGTCCAGGTAGCAAGAGGCTGCCTGTGTCCATGTAGCAAGAGGCTGCCTGTGTCCAGGTAGCAAGAGGCCAGATTTATTCTTTTGGAATACAAGCAAAAAAAGGCAGGAATTTCAAGCGGCCAAAAATCTCTAAAATCGGGTGTGGGGCAGCCAAGCATTGGACCGACTTCCAAAATTCATTCACCAAAAGACGAATCCAGTATCCAAATGGTGTATTTAAGCCCAAATGAAATGCAACAATGAGAAGGTGCACTTCACAAATTTGTAAGTTTGTATAGCGGCGGCAGATTTGATGTACTCATACATGTGAAAAATTGCGACCTTTCAAATTTTGGCAAAACTTTATGCTGCAGAAATTAAATCTCCTCTTTTGTAACAGAGGTAAATGTCTGACACCTAAAGAACGCTTAATAGAGATCTGGCGCTTTAATTTCTACCGCCTGCATAAGAATAAAAAGAAAGAAAAAGTGTTTCGGAGGCAACAGTTGGATGGGAAAAACACGGCAACAGTTGGATGGGAAAAACACATGTGGGTGCATTAATTCCGCTGCCACTATACACTTACTTGTGCTCTTACTTGCATTTTACACTTGTACGTACATTGTACACTTTACGTCATTGTGCTCATTTAAATGTCATCATGAGATACCAAACAGATAAATGTTGGGTCTTGGGTCACAGTTTGGGATATTCTTTTATCCGGAATACCTGCCAACATTTGGTCCAACCAATTTCCGGAATGTAGTGAGTCCGACCAATTTCCGGAGTCGTCATGGGTTTCTGTAATGCACAGTCACACATGTCTGATATCATGGATGTGACCTTGCCTGGCCAGGTGGTCGCCAGGCTGTAGACTGACACGAGGGAGTAGGCTGACACAGGCAGTAGCCTGACAACAGGCTCTAGGTTGAGTAAGGGTTGGTAGGTAAGGTCAGGTTGAGTTAGCTTCATCAGAATTTTTGAACGAAATAGATCGCACCTTATACGAAAGCTGGTACTTGCATTGAGGGAGTCATTATTATTTATGTGACTGTACATGGTGGCTAGTGACATGAAAGTGTTGTTCGGGAATAATTTACCATTACCAACGTAATGAATCCGTGGTGATTTTTTCCTCTCTGATGGTTGTAATTTCTGATTTTGCTGCCACCTTATGGTCACAAGAGCTGAGGCTGGCTGGACACTAGAACTAGAATAAAATCCAAGCTGTGTGGCCTAGAGGGTGGAATTTGGAACTGAGGTTATCAATTGCCTCTGCCATCCATGCCTCTGCCACCAATTGCCTATCTATGCCTCTGCCAAGGAAAATTTATTTTCCCAATTTCTTCAAAAAATATAACGGCAGGCTTTCTCAGCAAATAATGCTTGCGTTCAATCATCAATGCACCTTTTCAAGAGCACAACATTGGTTGGAGACTGCTGGTTGAGGTCACCAATATCAATTCCTTCTTCATCTGAAACACCGAGATCAGCGATATCTTTTATTAAGGGGTGGGGTGCCTTACCTGTGTAAAAATCGTGAAAAACTTCCTCGTCTGAGGAAGTTTTTCGCGCTTTTTACGCTTTGGTTAGGCAAGAATGACAGGGCACAAAACGCGGTGGGTCCGTTGCAATTAGTGTCGCTAAGTCTATCCCCCTTTTCCCAGTTTCATTCAAAACTTCCATAGAGCCTACATTTAGAGATTACCTCGAAACCGCATGGTGTGGTGTTAAATTAGCTGGACATAAATTGGTCCTTGGTTGTGTTTACCTCTCGCCAAAGGCAGATATTTCGGCTGTCGAAAAATTAACTGAAATTGTCCTTGCAGTTCTGGAATTCGCCCAATCTGTGATGGCTTTCCTGATTATTTCTGGGGATTTTAATCTACCAAATATTAACTGGGAAGCCCCTGTGCGAACTTCTGGTAGTGCAAAGGATCGCTGCTTTTTGGAATTGCTTGAGGTAGCAGGCCTCAATCAAATCGTTAGATGCCCAAGCCGCTTTTGCTCAAATGGCAAGGCAAATATTTTGGAAGTCTTGCTAAATTTTGAAACCTCTTGTACTGAAACAAAGACCATTCCTGGTATTTCTGATCACCTAATTTTGGTGACGTCGATCCAATTTCGTGGGAGAATCACGACAGCCTTGCAATTCCGACAGGTAAAATACCTCAAGCGTTTTGACAAAACCAATTAGGATGAGCTGTCAAGAATTGCAAGTGCCAATTTTGATGCCTTTTGTAGTTTTGTTCTCTTACTCTGACGGAGGGTGTTGATTCCCAATGGACTTTTTTGAAACATTTTGTGATTTCTCTGCTTGAACTCATTCCGACTGAAAGAAAAGTCGTTGACACACGATTTCCCTGGTCGAATAACAGGCTGAAAACTTTAATTCATAAAAAGAGAAGACACCAGCTAACTGCACTGCTCTGTCAGAAGTTCACAAAATGATATTATGGCTGATTTTGTGTGCATGAAATCGAGTTCAGACAGGGAACTCAATGAGTATGGAGTGATATGTGATTTTTTTCACCAGTGTACAGCCGCAGTAATGCAACGTTTCCAAAGAGTCAATTGACAACCCCAGGAAAGTGCATTGCAGTTTTGAAGCAACTCTGGAAGCTTGAAGTGGAGTTTGTTACAAATCGAATGGATAACACCTGCAGCAGGCAGCCTGCCCAATCTGAACCTGAGAAAATGATCATGTGAAATCGCAAGTGTGTCATGAAAACGAAACAGAAAAAAAAGGAGAATACGGTTGACTTGGAATTTTGCAGACTTGGAATTACGATGGGCTTATGACTTTGGTATCTTGCTCATGCGATGACTGAAATTTGCATGTGAACATTTTTTGGAGGGGGTGTAATCTTGTGTTACCATACCATACAAAATCTATGTTGTATTGTATCTGAAATTTAGGCATCTGCGAAAGCGGTTTCTGCCTGACGGAGGCCACCTTGTATTGCTTTATGAACTGAACCGTGCTAATTTCCAAACGAATTGTCCTTATCGGTATCTAGAATCTTTCTCAAATCCCATTTGGTTCCTGTGTATATACAGTCTGTTAGGTTTTGCTGCTGGGTTGCCGGAGTGAAGTAAGCAGCGATCGGATCCCAAGTGTTCTTCTCCCATGTGAAACTGCAGCATGCTTCCTGATTCGGACACTTCCTGTCCCATTTCACTTCTCCACGGATGAAATTCTTCACGTAGAACACGATGTCCCATCCCCACCAGAAGGCGAATGCGCACATGGCATCGTTGGAATAGATTGAGATCGACTTGCAAGCCGTGTAGACGTAATGTTTGTAGTCGGCAGTCTCGGCCTTACCGTAACAATCTGAAAAATGCAATGGAAGTCACAGGTTGAGAGCTGTCAATGAATGTGTTCATATTTTCCGGCTAACCATTTCGTCAAGCCCGATTGTCAAAATACTCCTCATCAAAAGTCTTCGAACACAGGAGTTCATTATTAACCCAGGCGCCATTTAGTATCAATGTCAGCATGCGCCGCAAAATATCATGACACTCGTGTGAGAGGTGAAGTTGCACCAAGACCTGTTGAAATAAGATGGCCCCTGTGTTAACCCGTCCTTTAAAATATCGCCTGCGTTCGAGGACTTTTGATAAGATCCGTATTTTGCCTTCTTGTTTAGAGTGAAGCTGGAAAAAGTTTTATTTTGTCAGTGAAAGATGTGAATGTTTTCTGCAAAACATTATTGAAAGTTTTTCAAAAATAATCTGTTTTTAATAGTGAAAACTGCCTGGTGGTTTGCACCCCCTGTGGATGCCTGAGATCAAGTATATGAGGCGACGCACCTTTCCAGATCCTGCCATAATTGCAGGCATAGACGAAAAATTCTACTGCATGGCTTGTGCAGGGGCCATCGAATTTCGACAGAGTTTAACACAGTTTCACGCCTTGCAAGAATGTTCCGATGCTTTGCAAGGCTTGTAGGAAATGATTCAAGCATGTTGGAAATGATTTTAAATGGCACCTGAGTTAATAAACTCCGATCTATGGACGGTCATTTACTCGCATGTGCCGTCTGACTGTATTCAAAGTTTAAAAAAGTGGCAATGTCAGAAAAATGGGTTTTCACTTTCAAAAGATCTCCCAAAAACTGTTACAGATAGGTATCCAAATCGAATTTTATGGGTGTAATGGGATCCCGGAGGCAAATGTAAGAAATGAGTACGCGTTTGGGCCTAACCCGATTTTGCGCGTATCGAAAAAGTGAAAAATAAAGCTAATCTAACCAAACCTAACCTGTCTAACTTATCTAACCTACTCTAACCAAACCTAACCTGACCTAACCTAACCAAACCTTTTCCCATTGTTTCTAGCGTTTTTACCCGTTTTTGGAGGGTCGGAACTTTAACAAGGAGTTAGATGGAATGGTGCCCAAACCCGTACTCATTTCTTAAATAAGCATCCCGGAGAGTAATTTTTGTGCCAAATTTGAACTCCAAGCTTGAAAATAGCAAAAAATAAAAATTAGACATGCGTACCCGGCTTAAGGTGCCACAACCTTTTCGTGGGGCGAACCGGGATGACTCGCGGAAGACAGAAAACTGATTGGGGAACCAACAACGAATTTTCAGGACAAAGGAAATTTGGTTCGTAAATCGTTTTGAATCAGAAGCTGGAGTACCGTATTTTAATTTGTGTGGCCTGGCTTCCTGACGGCATTTGCCCTTCTTAAAATGCAAGGCCATCCAATTTTTGATTCTAAATCACTAATGGTGTGGAACTTGAAGCCTGTACTTTCCTAAGTGGATTAATTGAGGTCCAATCCTTTTCTAATGTCGACGCTAGGGTGATTAAGTACGAAGGGCGTTAGACAAGTTTTTGGCATCTCCCTGTAGTTCGGAGAATCTTGCCGCCATCACGATTTTGATTGGTTCAGGGCTTCAAACATTTCTGAAGCTCTTTCAGCACAAATTTGCAGACATCTATGCCAATTTTTCATGGTACAGTGGGAAAAGATGAGGGTATGTTCCTGAGCTCTGAAAATACTGCTTTTGGCTTAGTCTTGAAATCTTGAACATTTCATTTCCCACGACAAATGCCCAAGTTTTCGAATTTTGGATGAGAAACACCATATCCACAAATAATTACTGCCTCCTCAACCCCATATAGTCCTGATTTGACACCAGCGATTTTTGGTTGTTACCTAAACTGAAAAGAACTTGGCAGAAAACCCATGTTCACGTATTCAGCACTTTGCCAAAGCAATATTTCCAGAGCTTTGGAACTCACCCTAATCTGAGTACCATTCCTCCCATGTGAAGTTGGGTTGGACACCTGTAACTTTGTAAGGCAAGAGCCAGAGAGTATTTTGAAGGTCTAAACTGGCGAAATCTTGACATATGTCAATACATTTTGAACTACAGGGTGATGTTAAAATCTTTTCTGACGCCCTTCGTACTTGTATTCGTACCACTGTCCATCATTAGTGGAAGCCAAAGCGGGGGAACAAAGAGTTTGATCATGTTTGTCGAGAGGTTCTAAAATTTGATCATCGCGACCACCAGAGATGTCAAAAACAGGTTTGCAATTCAAGCAAAAACAGGTTTGTGTTTTGTCATTCACGAAAATTATTGTCGAGCTCGAGCACAGTGGGACCAGAGTTATAAGAGAACTCTGGTATAGGACTCATAAGAACTCTGGTAGAACGTCAGGTTCACACTTACAAGGACTTCTGTGGAAAAAGAGGAAGCAACCCAGAAGCAACAAGATCATAAAACAAAAAAGGATTCAAACCTTCTGCCAAAGTCGATGGAATCCAGAACAGGATGCAAAGTGCAGAAACAAGCAGCAAATGAGAGCGCATTTTGGGATCTATTTGCAGAAAAGGTGGCTGAGATTTCTCGTTACCAAGCACTGACTGCCTATGGTGCGGCTAAAACGGTCGAAGAAATGAGTTATTTTTCTGGGAAAATTATTGAATAGAATTCAGTGGTTAAGGGGGTGTACCTTTGGCAAAGTTGTTTTTTTGCAAAAAAAAGTCGATTTTGTTTTTTGTACCTATCTTAAAGGCTGAAATCTCTTCTTTCAGAATTTTCAAACCATTTGACTCTATCTCGAGTAGTCTTTGAACAGCATCACATTTTCCGAGGTCACCTTTAGTCATATATGCCTAGCGCTGAATGCATTTTTGCAATATTTTCACCCAATTACCTGGCAAACTGGCCAAAAATGAATTTTCTGAGATTGCCAGCCGATTCTACACAATTTTTACATAGGTATGCCAATTTTCAACCTTATCCTACTCGCCGCAATGAAGTTATGACCACCGAAAAACCATTACGAAATGCGAATCTTACTTTATTTTATGCAAAACTTCAATCGCATTTTCTCGCTTTTGCATTTTCTTGCAATCGAAAAACTTTTTGAAGTGAGATCTCAGGAACTGTGCATGCTAGAAAGGTGAAATTTGGTGCACTTATGTAAAAAAGTCTGAAAATCCGGCTGATGAAGCCGGAATTTTGATTTTCTTACTAGAAAAATTTTTATGACCATGTTTATACGAAAAATGACTCGCAAAACGACAAAATTTACCGCGCATTGACTTGAATTGCAGATTATGACTAAACCAGGGCCTAAATTGAAATTCCGGCTTCATCAACCGGTTTTTTGCACTTTTTTTTACATATGTACACCAATTTTCACCTTCCCCGCATGCACAGTTTCTGAGATCTCACTTCAAAAAGTTTTGCCTATTTCCGCTACTAATTTACCTGCTGCCAGAAAACTACGAGAGATACAAGGCTGAAATTTTGCACTGAACATACTCTTATTATGTTTAACAACCCCCCAAAATTTCAGCAAAATAAGAAACAAAAAAGTTCGTCCGCGAAGGTACCCCCCCTTAAATAGTGCGGGCTTAGAGCTGCCGATCCAGAGGAGGCGGCTGCCCTTTTTCGCTTGGAAGGTAGAAGACCTTCCAGATATCCTTCTGAATACCGAACAGTTTTCAAAACTTTCCTGCCCTTTTAGAAATTTTGGGAACCGGCAGATTTTTTTCAAAATTTGAGCACTGGAATAAATCAGCCGCAGGTACCTCTGCATCGATCTTTTGATCTTTGTGTTATCAAAGTATATAGCTTTATTAATTTACCCTTCAAATGCAGAATGGGCTTGCCAACCAAACTTTTTCTGGTTGAATGTGCTAAAATTCACGAAAACCGCAGTAGGTAGTTCAAAAGGGTCCATTTTGCTTTGAGTCGAATTCCCCGTGTTGACTGAAAGTAAAAAGAGGCTATGTGTAAACAATTCCTTTTGACACAATGATAACTTCTTTATTCGCCGTATCAAGAGGCACATATAGTTCTTAGTTCCATAGTGTTTTTGCGGTAACAGTTCCAAAAACCTGTCTACAGACCTGTCAAAGACCTGTGTACATGTGGATTCGGCAATTTCGCGGACGTGTGCTAATCTTCATTCAATTAAAGTTAACCAAACCTGACCTAACCTCTCCCCGCCCTTTGCTAACCTGCCCTGACCGAATCTTCTTTGACAATGTGCGGAGAGGTCAGGTCAAGTTTGGTTAGCTTTAATTGCGAATCAGGAAAAGCATGCGTCCGCGAAATTGCCGAATCCACATGTGGACAGGTCTTTGGAACTGTTACTGATTTTGCAGCATGTGCCTGTTGCAAGTCCCCAGTTATTTAGAGCTATTGTGTCAACAAAACAACATGAAAATTACAGCTTCAGAATCTGTCACATATTCCACAGTACCCCAACTACTGGAAAAGGTTTTTTCACCAACCCGATTTCTAGACCTTAATTTCTACAGCAGGGTGTTTGGTAAATTTTTCGACCAGCGGTTAAAGGGTCTGACCTTCAAGCTGCTCAAACACGGCGAACAACCCAATCAGGAGACCGGAGCCTTGCCTTGATCCTCAGAGCCATGCCGACCATCCAGAGTGGCTCTCGACTCAGTCTCAACCAAGAACCGGACATCTGCAGGTTCTTTCTATCCTACCACACCTGCAGACGCGATTGCTGCTGCCTGGGCGCAAGGTCGTTTTTGCTGTTTTGGAAGTCGCGTGAAAAGCAAATTTTTATTGTGAAGTCACATTCAGCCAACCATCTTACGCAGCCTCCTGAAAAACAGCCGATGAACTTTCGGTGTGCAATATCAATAGGTACATCTTCCTTTCTTCCCGCTTTTTGTACGTTGTCAGAAAATCTTTCTGAAATTGCGCAGCGCAGCACTTTGTCCCCTCCTGAAAAACAGCCGATAACTTCGGAATGCAAACAATAGGCAGTCTTCGACTTTTTGCTTTTTGTACGTCTGTCAGAAAATCCCTTTCTGAAATTGCGCAGCCAACACTTTTCCCCTCCTGAAAATACAGCTCGATAACTTCGGTGCAAATCAATAGGCATCTTCCTTAAAGCTTTTTGTACACCGTTGTCAGAATAATCTTTCTGAAATGTGCTGCAGCCAACACTTTTCCCCGTCAAGGCTGAAATAACAGCCGATAACTTCGGTGACAAACCAATAGGCGATCTTCCTTTTTGCTTTGTACGTTGTCAGACACAATGCTTTCTGAATTGCGCAGACCGAACAGTCTTTTCCCCTCCTGAAAAACAGCCGATATACTTCGGTGCAAACAATAGGCATCTTCCTTTTTGCTTTTTGTACGTTGTCAGAAAATCTTTCTGAAATTGCGCAGCCAACACTTTTCCCCTCCTGAAAAACAGCCGATAACTTCGGTGCAAACAATAGGCATCTTCCTTTTTGCTTTTTGTACGTTGTCAGAAAATCTTTCTGAAATTGCGCAGCCAACACTTTTCCCCTCCTGAAAAACAGCCGATAACTTCGGTGCAAACAATAGGCATCTTCTCTTTTTGCTTTTTGTACGTTGTCAGAAAATCTTTCTGAAATTGCGCAGCCAACACTTTTCCCCTCCTGAAAAACAGCCGATAACTTCGGTGCAAACAATAGGCATCTTCCTTTTTGCTTTTTGTACGTTGTCAGAAAATCTTTCTGAAATTGCGCAGCCAACACTTTTCCCCTCCTGAAAAACAGCCGATAACTTCGGTGCAAACAATAGGCATCTTCCTTTTTGCTTTTTGTACGTTGTCAGAAAATCTTTCTGAAATTGCGCAGCCAACACTTTTCCCCTCCTGAAAAACAGCCGATAACTTCGGTGCAAACAATAGGCATCTTCCTTTTTGCTTTTTGTACGTTGTCAGAAAATCTTTCTGAAATTGCGCAGCCAACACTTTTCCCCTCCTGAAAAACAGCCGATAACTTCGGTGCAAACAATAGGCATCTTCCTTTTTGCTTTTTGTACGTTGTCAGAAAATCTTTCTGAAATTGCGCAGCCAACACTTTTCCCCTCCTGAAAAACAGCCGATAACTTCGGTGCAAACAATAGGCATCTTCCTTTTTGCTTTTTGTACGTTGTCAGAAAATCTTTCTGAAATTGCGCAGCCAACACTTTTCCCCTCCTGAAAAACAGCCGATAACTTCGGTGCAAACAATAGGCATCTTCCTTTTTGCTTTTTGTACGTTGTCAGAAAATCTTTCTGAAATTGCGCAGCCAACACTTTTCCCCTCCTGAAAAACAGCCGATAACTTCGGTGCAAACAATAGGCATCTTCCTTTTTGCTTTTTTCGTTGTCAGAAAAGAAAATCTTTGTGAAATTGCGCAGCCAACGCTTTTACCAAGCCGGTCATGTTCATAGACAGGTGCTTACTCAGATGTCTGCAAATCACAGAATATTTTCTGGGAGGTTATTTTTGTTTGTATTTTTTTTTGGTGTTTAAATTTTTTTTTTTTAAATTTTTTTATTTCCCCTGGCTCCATCAACGCCGACAGGGGCAGTAGATTAGCGATTTGTTTACAAACTGAGAGCACATGGACAGAAATCAGAGCAATTTACACATTTTTTGTTGTAAAAATTGAAGTGAATATGCTGTTTTAAACCTGATTTCTGTGACAGCGGTGGGATCACTTCACGGGTAACGAACGCTGACTCCAAGTTGTGAAGAAAATTTTGTCATTCCATAACATTTGTGGAAATTTGCCGTGCAACCCAGAGTTTAGAGAAACCCCTGTCATGATCTCTCCGCTGTTGAGGTGGAGAGATCGTGACGGGGGAAGCCAATTTCAAAATTCCAAAGAAAATTGTCAGAATTTCGATCAATGAAATGCCCACGAAATTGAAATCAAGCCAAAAAACAATTCAATGATTCCGGATTCCCGAGCAGATCTCGAGCAGCAGCCGGTGTAACCGAGTTGTGAGCAAGGCTTCATGCTGCTGATTGGGGGTTGCATGAATGATGGGTTCGAATCCTGCCACGACTATTTTTGGAAAAATCATTACGAAAAATACCGAAGCACTTTTTGACACCATGCGGTAGGTTGACATCCAGTGGTTGGTTGACAACAGGCTAGGTTGACACCAGGTGGTGGGTTGACAACAGGTGGTCGGTTGACACCAGGTGGAGGGTTAACAACAGGCTAGCAGGTTGGCAACAGGTGGTAGGTTGACACTAGGTGGTAGGTTGACACCAGGCAGTGGATTTGACACTGTTGATGACACTGTTGCGGTGGGTTGACACGGTTGACACTAGGTGGTAGGTTGACACCAGGCGGTGGGTTGACACTTTTGATCGTGTTGACACTGTTGGTCGGTGTTGATAACAGGCGGTTGGTTGACACCACGTGGCAAGTTGACAACAGGTGGTAGGTTGACACCACGTGGCAGGCTAACAACAGGCGTTAGGTTGACACCAGAAGATGGTAGATTCACACCAGGAGGTAGGTTGACAACCAGGCAGAGCTTTGGGTGTGGGTTAAGAAAGCTTACATTTGCTTTTGTTGTCGAAATCGTGGTTTCAAATTTGAAGGCATCCGATTGGTCGAAATTCTGGTGATTTGTTTGGAATTTAGAAATTCGCACTGGGGCAACGCTTACTGGAGCTGCGAGATTTGTGGGTAAGAGATTTGACGTGTGTTTGTTTTGCGAACAAGAGATGACATGAGTGACGGAACCGGGACCGAAACCCATGCATCAATTTTCGTCCGTCAACAATTTTCTCAGTATGGTACATGCGAACGAAGGCAAGGGAAATCCCCGTCGACTTGAGACTTGCGAGCTTTGCGAACGATCACGAACATGTGAAAAGTAATTGTTCACTCGGAGGGAAAAACACATTTTTGTTGTGGTGTGGTTCGCCACAAGGTTCTTTTCTTGCCTCAAAAATAACAATGAAGTGATTTGCGACCGCAATTGCGCAACCATCTAAGCAGTGAATAAACGGATAATTGGGTCGAAACATAACTGATTGC
The DNA here is from genome assembly GCA_030068105.1 of Sinentomon sp. SZTP_YWyxl. NCBI lineage: Eukaryota > Metazoa > Arthropoda > Protura > Sinentomata > Sinentomidae > Sinentomon > Sinentomon sp. SZTP_YWyxl. Next base: position 12,310 of record JASGXE010009978.1, read on the forward strand.
TGTTTGATGAAACGCTTCTTTCCTCGTGTGATGCATGCGCGAACCAGGGTGGATCAAACGGGGGGAGGGGCAACCCACCCACTCCCTGGAAAATATGATTTTCTGATGGATTTTTGTGGAGGACCCAGATTTTTGCACCCAAAATCAGCCACAAAATTTCAAGAGATCTTCCAGTTTAGAATTTCGATTCCTTCAAACCCAGTTGGTGTTCTGTAACAGACTCCTTTTGTCCCCGGCCCCCGTGTCGGAGTCACGCCGCAGTGGGGTATGACTAGCCCTTTGCGAGGCACCGGCACCGCCAGTTGTACATACCGGAGTCTGGGAGAGTGCTGCAGCGCGTTCCAAGGGGCGGAGCCCTGTGGCAGGGGTCTGGAGAACGTAGTTCCCTGAAGTTGAGAAATTTTGGGTGCAAAAATGTTGGTTTTCCAAAAAATGTGGAAAAATGGGTTATTTTCCTCGTGATGAGGGGCATATCGCCTCCCCATTCTTGTCGCCTCCCCATCGCCTCCCCATTCCTCCATAGGAAAGAAACAGCGGGGGTTGCAGTTCAGAACGTCCGACATTTAAAATATGCTGATCTGAACAAGGTTTCACACCGCTCAAGTCGCCTAATTAGGATAGGCAGATTAGGCCAGGTTAGGTTATGAGGTTAGATTAGGTTTGGGTTGGGTTAGTTTTAGTATGGGTGACATTGACAATTCGTCCAGACCTTTGTCGGCAGCTATTTCGAACGACTCCCGCAGCGGGCTCATATGGAAGAATGTTTTGCCGCAGTCACAAAGGCTTTTGATCACCTTTTCTAGAATGCAATGAGCTAATAATTTCTGACCCAACTGTGCATTTTATTTTCTGTTACGATACCAATGAATAATTACCTATACGTACTTTGGTGTGCAAATATGTTTTTCTGCTTTCGTGCAATGCAGACTTGGCTGACGCGTTTCTTCATGCCAGAGTTGACTTTTATGGAATATCGGAGCGCCATTAGGTACGTCCCATCCATTACACAACGCATCGGACGCCAGATTCATCGTCATCAGGAATAGAGGTGCCAATTAAAGTTGGGCCAAAAACAAAAATCAATGAAGGAGAAGGTGTGGCACCGGGCAGTGCCGGAAAAGTGCAAAATAACGGAGTTGAAAAGTGGTTTTGATCTTTCACAGCAGAGAGATCAATACGGGGAAAACGCCAACTCTGAGTTGCCAGGTGTAAATTTTCGCCATTTACTCAAATGGAAAAAATTTACCTCACAACGGTTGAGAGATCACGACGGGGGTGATACTAACTCTAAGATGCGATGCAAATCTCGCATTTAAAACGTATGGCACAGTTTACCTCGCAACTCGGGAGTTTAGAGTTACCTTCACGGCCATAATCTCTCCGCCGAAACCGGAGATGGTGAAAACCCTGCGTTGATTTCTCTGTCACAGTCAAAGAGTGAAGAATTTTGGGTTTTTAACTTGAAAAAAAAAAACGCATAAACCGACCAAATATGGAGTGTCCAATTTCATGACCATTTTGGCGGTCCAGAATGCAACCAAAAACCAATCAACAGGTTAACAACAAGCCAACAGGAGAACACATGCCTGAAGTGGCCACATCGTCCGCAAGGTTTGTAGCCGGAGACTATCGCACTCGGAGCAGCGTCTCTGAAATGATTGCGAAGCTCGGTTGGATGAGATTGTCTGAAAGGAGAATGGTCTCGCGACTGCTTGCTCTTTTTATGATCCTTCAAGGAAATGGGGGGTGGGGAGAGATGCTCCCTTTGATAGAGAACGCAACCTTTTACTCGAAAAATGATCATCCCTTCAAGATTAGGGCAATAACATTCAAAAAAGACCTAGGGAAATTTTCCTTTCTCGGCCGTACTTGCCCCGAGTGGAATCAGCTTCCAGCTACCCTTTTTTCTCTCCCGCTAAACGTCAACACTTTTCGTAGTCGTTTAGAAACGTACTTTCAAAGACCTGATTAAGAGTCCCTCACTTTTGTGTTAATGTCGAATGTTTTGGCTTCGCCATTTTGTGCACCAGTAATATTTGTCATCGTTTGTCGTCCTTGTGTTTGTCCTATATGTTTATCCTTGTACATATTTGATCGGGGGAAACTCCGCAAATAAAATGAATTTGAATTTGAATCGTACCAGCTCCCAATATCATTCAATGTGTGGACGTGACACAAATATGCCGTTCGTTAGTGGGCACCCGAGAAAGAGTAGTCCATTCCTGATTAAGCCACCTGTTAAGCCTGAAGTAGCCCATATTTAGCCACCGGTCGCATGACTACAATAAATGATTAGGTCTGCAAGAAGATATGGGGCCTAAACGCTTGTGAATCTTGCTGGGCTTATTTTGCACACTGCGCCTACTTTGCTCTCCTCAGCACGTATTGGCACACCGTATCCCAATTAAATTTGACAAACAAATGAACAATAATCACATGTGCTTGCGCCAATCTTTATTCTGACCTTGTAAAATTTTGGTTTCAATAAAATGTTGTAAAGGGATCGAAGGGATTGACCCCGGATATAATGGCATTCTGCACGGCAACCTTTT